>JASIRB010000274.1:0-25000 GCA_030323885.1 Branchipolynoe longqiensis | reverse complement strand
AATTTCGAAGGTCGAATTTCATATAGGATTAATGTGCAGGTTCACAAATATGGTTGTGGAACACTGAGTTTTAGGATGTTTTCATATTGGAATACATCACTAGAAAGCCTAAAATTATATCTAATTTCCTGAATATTGCTAGGACATTTAGTTGGGACCGGATTGAGTAAATTAACAGTGAATATTAGGAAATAATTCAGTAGTTACAACACATGTATACAGGACAGAACTGCCCATGATAGTAATGTGTTGGTATAGCCATTAATCCCAAAGAGGAACCTCCAGTCAACCATGGGGGCATATGCTGGTCTGTGGCACACTCATATACTTCCACTTGCCACTGGGGGAGGTCCTGTGGGGACTGTTGTACATCATTTAGATATATTTTTTGCATGCCAATATATGCATAATAAATAATTAACTGTGATTTTGCATCTGATGCATTACCACTACAAATATGGCTTGTCTTGCTGGTACAACATTAAGAAAAGCTTTATTGTATTTGATTTATTTTAGTGTTGGTTATCACTTTATATTTCTATTCATATTATTTAAGGGAAGACCGGTGCCGGGAGGACTGGCGCTGGCAGGCCAAGAGTCCCGGCGCCGGCAGGCCGAGAGTCCCAGCGCCGGCATGCCGAGAGTCCCGACTTTAGCCGACTCGACTTTACCCAACCTGGCTTTACCCTAAGCGATTTGACCCTAGTCGACTTTACCAGACTCGACTTTACCCGACTGTACTTTACCCGACTGTACTTTACCCGACCTTACTTTACCATGCGATTGGCCTTCGTGGACACTTGCCAATTTTCATCAGGAACTTTCTAGCCTTCAGGCATTTCCGCGTCCGTGTCAAGACTACCTATTACCGCCTACACTCACAGGAACTAGGAGTACCTCAAGGCAGCATACTGGCCGTGACCCTTTTCGGGGTCAAGGTCAATGGTATTGCTGCTGCTGCAAAGCATGGGGTCTCCTGTAGTCTTTTCGTGGACGACTTTGTTTTATATTACAGCGGTGCTAACATGAATGTCATAGAGAGACAGCTACAACCAAGCATAAATGGGATCCATCGATGGTCAGTTCTGAACGGTTTCAAATTTTCCAAGACCAAAACAGTCTGCATGCACTTCTGCCTGCTGCGTAGAATACATGCGGAACCGGAGCTGACCCTGGATGGGGATCCCATTAAAGTCGTTGAGAAAACCAAATTTCTGGGCCTCATTCTCGACGCAAAACTGTCTTTTGTGCCACGTATAAAGTACCTGAAAACAAGATGCCTGAAAGCGCTGGATATTCTGAGGGTGCTGTCCAGCTCAGAGTGGGGAGCGGACAGAGATGTTCTGCTCTCCGTGTACAGAACCTTGGTTCGTTCACGAGTGGATTACGGCAGCATAGTATACGGTTCCACAAGGAAATCATATATTGGGCTGCTAGACACGATCCACCACCAGGGACTGCGCCTGGCCCTTGGGGCCTTCCGCACCTCACCAGTTCAGAGGCTTTATGTCGAAGCCAATGAACCGTCACTTAACAACAGGAGAATCAAACTGGCCATGCAATATGTAGTCAAGATAAAAACTAATGCATTGAATCCTGCACACAATTGTCTATTCGAGCAACATGACAAATCCAGGTATGAAGCCAGGCCAAATTACATCCGGCCACTGAGGCTCCGAATGAAACCTCATTTGGAGGCCTTAGGCGTGGATTTGGACGTGTTGGAGGATGCCAAAGTCCCAGAACATCCCCCGTGGTCGTTGAGAAAGCCATCAGTTATCCTCCGACTCACGGAACTAAGGAAATCTGGGACACATCCACTCGAGTACCAAGCACTGCATGCAGAGATTCAAGGCCAGTTTGCAGACCACCTCTCCATATACACTGATGGTTCGAAAGACCAAAGCCGGGTAGCTGCTGCGGCAGTCTGCCGACGGGAAAAATTTGGTGTACGTTTGCCCGATCAGAGCTCGATTTTCACTGCAGAGGCCCGAGCACTCCTTCTCGCTTTGGAGTGTATCGAGGTATCCAACCACACTAACTATGTTATATACAGTGATTCGTTCTCTTGCCTCCTGGCTGTTGCTGGACTGAAAACGAATCACCCTATTCTAGCAACGGTCATTTATAAAATGAACCAACTGACAATGGATGGGTATGATATCCACCTGTGCTGGGTGCCTGGCCATGCCGGCATACGAGGAAACGAACGAGCTGATCGGGCTGCGAAGAAGGCCCTGAACTGTGATCTTGAACCGTGTCTGATCCCTCACTCTGATCTGAAACCACTAATAGCCACCCACATAAAATCCAAATGGCAACATGAGTGGGATGAAAACATTAATAAACTTAAAGAAATTGAACCATCTGTGGGAAAGCCACCACAGACTCATGCGGGAGGTCGGCGGGACCAAGTGGTCCTTAGCCGCTGCCGTGTTGGCCACTCGTGGCTTACACATGCTTTTCTGCTCAAGGGGGAACCTCCCCCTGAATGTATTGGGTGTCAGTCCCCACTGACACTCAAACAAATTTTACTAAGTTGCGTTGATTTTTTGGCCCTGCGCCAACGGTTCTACACTGCAGACAGTATGCATGACCTTTTTACTAAGGTAAAACAAGAAAACATTTTAGCCTTTTTGAGGGCAGCTGGACTGTACCACCTTATATAGTTTACTAAATGGATTCTATTAATTATTAATGAAACTTTTCTTTTTCTATGGGAATTTGTTTCCCTTGACCACAGATATATGATTGTGAGCTTTCTAATTTAATTAGTGTCTATTGGCACATAATTGATTGTCTGCTTTTACATATAAAAGCGATGGTTTGGACAAAAAACAAACATTTCTCGCCGTGAATATGGCCTATGCTGCCGACACGGCGTAAAGCAACCACCAATCAATCAATCAATCACTTTACCAGACTCTACATTAACTGACTCTACTTTACCCGACTCTACTTTACCTGACTCTACTTTACCCGACTCTACTTTACCCGACTTTACTTTACCCGACTCTACTTTACCCGACTCAACTTTACCTGACTCGACTTTACCCAACTCGACTACATCCGACTCGACTTTACCCAACCCCCAAATAACCGATGTCTACTTTTTGAGCTGGGGGGTCGCGAAACAAACAAACCAACGACTTTACCGGACCCGACTTTACCGGACCCGACTTTACCAGACCCAACTTTAGACGACCCGACTTTAGCCAACCCGACTTTAGCCGACCCGACTTTAGCCGACACGACTTTACCCGTCCCGACTTTACCCGACCCGACTTTACTTGACCCAGCTTTAGCCGACCCAACTTTACTTGACCCGACCCTACTTGAACCGACCCTACTTGAACCGACCCTACTTGAACCGACCCTACTTGAACCGACCCATCTTGAACCGACCCAACTTGAACCGCCCCGAGTTCACCCTACCCGACTTCAACTGACCCCACTTCACCCGACCTGACTTCACGTGACCCGACTTCACCCGACCCAAGCTGACAGCACCCGACCTGACTTCACCCTGCCAGAATTGACCCTGCCCGACTTGACCCTGCCCGACTTGATCCGACCCGACTTGACCTGACCTGAGTTGACCGGACGGGTAAAGTCAGGTCAGGTAATGTCAGATCGGGTAATGTCAGGTCGGGTAAAGTCAGCTCCGGTAAAGTCAGGTCGGTTAAAGTCAGGACGGGTAAAGTTGTGTAGGACAAAGTTGTGTCGATTAAAGTAGATGTCTACTTTTTGTGCTGGGGGGTCGGTAAACAAACAAACAAACCAATGACTTTACCGGACCCGACTTTACCAGACCCAACTTTACCGGACCCGACTTTACCGGACCCGACTTTACTGGACCCGACTTTACCAGACCTGACTTTAGCCAACCCGACTTTAGCCGACATGACTTTAGCCGACACTACTTTACCCATCCCGACTTTACCCGATCCGGCTTTAGCCGACCCAACTTTACTTGACCCGACCCTACTTGAACCGACCCATCTTGAACCGACCCGACTTGAACCGACCCGAGTTCACCCGACCCGACTTCACCCGACCTGACTTCACCCGATCCGACTTTAGCCGACCCGACTTTAGCTGACCCGAGTTTAGACGACATGACTTTAGCCAACACTACTTTACCTTTCCCGACTTGACCTGCCCGACTTGACCCGAACCGACTTGATCCGACCAGACTTGACCTGACCTGAGTTGACCCGACAGGTAAAGTCAGATCATGTAATGTCAGGTTGGGTAATGTCAGGTCGGGTAAAGTCAGGTCGGGTAAAGTCAGGTCAGGTAAAGTCGTGTCGGGTATAGTCGTGTCGGGCAAAGTTGTGTCGATTAAAGTAGATGTCTACTTTTTGTGCTGGGGGGTCGGTAAACAAACAAACAAACCAATGACTTTACCGGACCCAACTTCACCCGACCCAAGCCGACTTCACCCTCACCGACTTCACCCGACCTGACTTGACCTGCCCAAGTTGACCCGATCTGACTTGACCTGACCTGAATTGACCCGACGGGTAAAGTCAGGTCAGGTAATGTCAGGTCGGGTAAAGTCAGGTCGGGTAAAGTCAGGTCGGGTAAAGTCAGGTCGGGTAAAGTCAGGTCGGATAAAGTTGTGTCGATTAAAGTAGAGTCAGTCATGAAGAGTCGGGTAAAGTAGAGTCGGGTAAAGTAGAGTCGGGTAAAGTAGAGTTGGGTCAGGTAGAGTCGGGTAAAGTCAGGTCTTTTATAGTAAGGTCGGGTAACGTCAGGTTACAATTGGGTCCAGTCAGGTCGGGTCCAGGAAGGTCGGGTCCAGTCAGGTCGGGTCCAGGCAGGTCGGGTCCAGTCAGGTCAGGTGAAGTCAGGTCGGGGAAGTCAGGTCGGGTCCAGTCAGGTATGGTCAAGTCAGGTGGGTCAAGTCAGGTCGGGCAATGTCAGGTCGGGTAATGTCAGGTTGGATAATGTCAGGTCGGGTAATGTCAGGTTGGGTCAAACCAGGTCGGGTAAAGTCAGGTCGTATATAGTAAGGTCGGGTCCAGTCAGGTCGGGTCCAGGCAGATCGGGTCCAGGCAGGTCGGGTCCAGTCAGGTCGGGTCAAGTTAGGTCGGGTCAAGTCAGGTCAGGTAATATCAGGTCGGGTAATGTCATGTCGGGTAATGTCAGGTCGGGTAATCTCAGGTCGGGTAATGTCATGCCGGGTAATGTCAGGTTGGGTCAAACCAGGTCGGGAAATGTCAGGTCGGGTAAAATCACATCGGGTAAAGTCAGGTCGGGCAAAGGAGAGTCGGGCAAAGGAGAGTCGGGCAAAGGAGAGTCGGGTAAAGTCAGGTCGGGTAAAGTTAGGTCGGCTAAAGTCAGGTTGGGTAACGTCAAGTATTATTGCCATTGTTATCATTATATTGGTGTTATTATTATCATTGTTATTATCATTATTATTATCATTGTTATTATCATTATTATTGTCACTATTATTACCGTATTATTTTAATTATTATTGGCATTATTTTCAGATTTACATATACATGTATATACATATATAATATATATATAGATATAAATATACATATACACATACATATGTGTATACATCTAAATATAAATATACCTATGTGTATATACATATATAAATATTACATATGCACCTATGTATATGTATGTCTATATATACATCCATTCACATATACATATATGTATACATATATACATATGGAGACCTATATATGTGACTACATAATTATATATATATATATATACATATATATGTGAATACATACTGTATTTAGAGATGACTGAATCATATATTGTAGAGTGGCATCCTGTATGTCAATTACAGCCATATAATCTCCTATTACTAGCAATTTCAGTAATGTATCCACGCTTTTATAACGAAATTTACAGCAAGTTTCTGACACAAAATTATTCACTGACTTCCCATACGGCTTGCTACAGTCCACTATTACTCTGTAACCCGTACCTGCAGCCTTAGGTATACAGAACATGTTAATTGTTATGAGAGCAAGTTGCATGGTCAGGTGTGGATGAAATATAATTTATTTTTTATAAATAAATTATGATCATTGTTCTCTTTGCTAGTAGAAGTACTAGTATAAGTATTGGCAAATTGTTCATTAATAATTTTAAACCCAAAAATGGACCCGTGTAGTATATATTCCCAGTCTGGGTCGGTGTCACCTTGGAAAAAAAGCTTCTACAAATACTCGACAAGGTCTAATTTGCACAACCACACTAGCAATTTTATGTATACAAGTACAAAAAACTGCAAATGTGTACTTATCTGTACCATTGGTATGTTTGTCGTGAGCTGTGACACTGTAGCCATTAACTGTATTTGATACCTCTAACCATGTAACATTAATGGGAATCCAAACTGGTAATTGGAATTGCTGATGGATATAATTGCCTCCCACGTTGCACTGTACCGGTATCACGTGTTCGGCTATTTTTAGCAGACCTGGCAAAGCACACTCTTCCCCTTTTTTTACTACAGTATCAGTATCAGCTTTCAGATTTAATTAAGAATGTCTCACATTATTTAATTTAAATTTAGAAGTTTTCAAATTATTTTTATTTTTCTGTATGCTATTTGATCAATCCCTATGGCATTTTACACGTTTATGGCTACGGCTACCGCACTGCGAACACCAGTGACCGTAGTCACAAGTCATATTATCATGAGAACATCCCTGCTCACCGTTGTGGGCAAAACACGTTTTTTTACCGTCACGCACATACAGACGATTTGACGAGTTAGATGAGCTCGCAGAAGTGGTGGGTTTTTTACTGTCCTTTATATTTTCAAAAGTGTAGTGCCTCAAGGCCAAGTCACTATTTCCTACAACAAGTCGACATGACGCACGAGTAAACAAGCGTGCAAACAAGCTGGAGCTGTAACTACACGGAAAATAAACTGTCTCTTACTAAAACACAGCTACAGACTATTCAAGGAGGATCATTATAACTTAGGGAACTCAAGGATACCATATTTTGGACATAAGCAGTTAAATATCACACAAAATGTCAATGTTGTGAGTGAGTGATAATACAAGTAAAAGGTGGTAGGCACTGATTTGAGTGACAGGAGCTCACACTCTGGTGAGTTTGAACTGGTTTTCTGTGCATGAGTGCCACACAGTGTAATTACACGGTAAATAAAACATCTCCTACTAAAAAGACAGATACAGACTATACAAGGAGGATCATTTTAACTTAGGGAATTCAAGGATACCATATTTTTGACATAATCAGTTAAATACAACACAAAAAGCCAATGTTGTGAGTGAGTGATAATACAAGTAAAAGGTGGTTGGCCCGGATTTGAGTGACAGGAGCTCACACTCTGGTGAGTTTGAACTGGTTTTCTGTGCATGAGTGACACAGCTACCGATTTCATAGGCATATGTGGCAGATTCGAATCAGACTTATCTGTTCAAGCTACGCTCAAGTGGGACTGATGCAAATTGTGACTTGCTGGTGTGGTGGTGTCAATATCTGAAGATCCACAGAGAAATTAAAATTTACAAGGCTGGTGAGCCCGTAATATCTTACTGATACATATTCTAAATCTTATGGTTGGTACTACAGCCTCCGGTGTGTGACAGTGCCGGTGTTAGAAAGCTCGCGTGTAAATTAGCCTTATCCAAAAGGCTGGCCTGGAACATTTCAATACACATTGATAATTTGGTTGAAACTGGTGTTAGCAAAATGTCACAGAAAACAGTTGGGGATAAGGCCCGCACACGTGGGAAGACGCCGGTTGTGGCTTCTGGCTCCGGGACTGTCGACTGCCCATCGTCGCCAACAACACACTCGCTCCACTCCAGAAATCAATCTGAACATGATCCCACTATCCCAACATTAGCCCTCATAATGGCAAGACTGGATAGAATGGAAGACAAACATAATAACAGTCTGACTGAGACTAGAGTAAGCAATGAAAGTCTTGTGGACAAGGTGACCAATGACATGGCAAACCTGACGGCCCTCCTTGCAGACAGTCGCCGACAACATAGTGTTGACAGCCGGAATTTACGCATAGCAGCATACAAGCTTAGCATCACCGAGGAGAACAACAGGAGGCTGACAATGCAACTAAATAATATGGAGAACCGCACTAGGATTTGCAATATGAAATTGGATGGAAAGCCTGAAGAGGAGGCAGAGGACCTACATCGATATGTGGCGGAGTTGACTGCTTACTTGAATGTGGGAGTTGACCCAGCTGCCATGGTGTCAATCTACCAGATGGGCAAGCGACAAATGCTACCACATACAAGACCAAACCACCAGGGCTACACTGCCATTCATCCTCGATCAATTATGATCTCGTTCCGATCTGTACAGGATAGGAATCTTATATACTTTGCCAGAACCAAACTCAGAGACTCAGATAAATATAGAGGTATTTTTCTTAATGATGATGTGACCACCCTAACCCGCAAGATGCGTGAAGATTATCGGTCAGTGGCAGCACTGGCCAGAGCTAGCGGCAGCGAAGTGCGTGTCCATGGGGACGGAGTTGTTATCGATGGAAAAAAATATAAACAGACAGAGCAACATCTTCTCCCACCTCGCTTTTCTCTGGCCAAGGCTAAGACAGTCCGGTTTGATGAGGGACTATACTTCCACTCGGAACATTCGTTCCTGTCAAACGTTTTTTGCCTCACCCATTGAAGACAATGACACAATCTACCCAACAGCAGAGCACATGTTTCAGGCAGAAAAGTGTAGGGCTGTGGGTGAGGTGGATCACTCTAGACAGGTTGCTATGGCACCCACCCCACTTGAAGCAAAGCGGATTGCTGACCAGGTTCCTGATTCACCAGACTGGCGTCAACAAAGGGAGACCGTACTGAAAAGAGTCTTGGATCTAAAGTTTGATCAAAACCCAGACTTGATGGATATGCTCATGGATACTGGTAACCTCACTCTCCACGAAGCTACCACTAATTCCTTTTATGGAATCGGAGAAACGCTGCATAGTCGGGAGCTGAGAGATAAATCATTCAAAGGCCTCAATAAGCTGGGACTGGCACTTGTATCTAAGCGGGAAAGCATCAGGATTGCCAGACGTGGAGATGTGTAGCCAGTATTGTAATGCAAATGAAGTGAGGGACAACAGGTTTGGAATTTTTTTAAATAATGTCTATTGTAAGATGTTTACTAGCAGTACAACAGCGACCTTGCCAAATATAACCCAAAAACCTTTGGTGCTCTGGTGCTCTGACTAATTGTTGTATTGGATGGCCACTAGTCAAAATAGTTCCCGGTAATATATGGCTGTCATGGCACTGTTGTGCCAGCTGATTGGCTGTTGTGTGCCTTTTACTTGAACAGTGTCTTAGAATGTATAACTGTCGTGCTGTATGCTGCTGCAGTGGGTGAATATCCATGTGCCAGTTGCTCAAGCCATATTCTGGAACATGCATTTTTCATTCTACATACCTCGGGTGTATCGCTTGGGTGGATGTCATGTTATGTGCCCATTATTTAAACAGTATCCCAAAATATATAACTGTTACATTATATGGATGCCAGACTGGATATGATTCAAATGATTTTTAAAGTTTAGTGGGCCTGTGAGGGTGAACTGGCACCTGTGATCTGGCTGTGATTGATTGTCAGCCCGCAGTGTTTCCAATATTGCACTGAGCAGACTGGGTGCCACATATTGGGTGCTGTCTACCTGTTTTACAGCAGGAGCCTCACTGAACATAACCCAACTAACCTTTGTTTTTTGTTTTTTTCTGTTCGTTACTCAAACTGTATCTTACTTCTAGAATATTTAGCTGCCATGATGTGTATGCTGCCAGGTCGGCTGGTTGACTGTCATACTGTGTGTCTGTTAGTCAAACACAACCTTGGAATTTATAACTGCCGCGCGACATGCCAGTTGTGAGTCTTAAGTGGTTGGTGGTTATGCACTATCTTAGAATATGGAGCTGCCATGCTCTGTACCTATTACTGTCATGCTATGGACCTATTACTCAAACAGCATCCAGGAAAATATAGTATATCAGTTTGAAAAGTTTGTGTATCGATGTCAGATTATGTGCACAGTTTGAAAAGTTTGTGTATCGATGTCAGATTATGTACACATTATTCAAAGTATTGTCTTGGAACATGTGGTGGTCATGCTGCACACCACTAGTGTGTCAGCTGGTTGGCTGGCAGACTATGTGCTCACTGCCTGAGACAAGGGTTGCTTGGACTACATTGTGCCGCTCCTGAAAACTGTTCATTCATTGGCTATTATCTCTAGACTTCAGGGATACATGTAGTCTGGTCCATCCATTTTCTACTGACCCACTACCCACTAACCAATCCAATGCATGCCTGTTAGAATCAGTGTCAAAGAGGATATCAGGCCCCCACCATTCTGTATGCTAGCACTAAACTTATAGACATGCTCAAACAATGACATATTAACAGTTTACACTATAATTGAAGAGAGACATGCAAAACTCACACGGATTCTCCAGCTTGGAATTGTCTGATTAGTGTTAACCTTAAAGCACTAATTAATACTAATACAACAATAGGATGGCCAATGGAGTTACTACATTGGTATTTTCCACACTCCTATGTGAGACTGGCTGGCTGTGGTCTAGGGGAACTGGACCTACTTTAAAACACTGGTTGACTGGAAACCTAATTAATTCATGTAAACTTATATTTGTTGGGGCATTGGGGCGCTGGGACCTGCGGGTTGAGAACTGTGCTGAGGGAAATTGGAGGATAAACAAAACAGGTGATGTCAGGAAGGCAAGCTTCCTCTAAGCGATTTAAAGGGCCTCCCTGGATTTAAGATTGGCCACCTGAATGTACGCAGCTTAACCCATAAGATAGAACAACTAAGACTAGACCTACCAAGATCACGGTTTGATATATTCACAATATCTGAGACATGGCTCAATAAATCTATGGAGACAAAGTTAACATCAATCCCTAATTACCGGTTTCTTAGAACTGATAGGAAGACAAAACTACAAAGTGGTCAGGTCAAGAATGGTGGAGGTTTAGGGATCTATTGCAGGACTGACCTGCACGTGGATGCAGACAAGTATTTGGAACAAAATTGCTCTAATCCAAACATTGAACTCCAATGGGCTGTCATAACTAGACCCTACACAAAAAGAATATTATTAGGTAACATCTACAGACCTCCAAATGGAAACATAAATGAAGCAATAGAGCAAATAAGCATGTCAATGAATCAGATCCCAGACATTAATAAGTATGAAGTGCTCCTAATTGGTGATTTTAACATTGACTACAGCGCTAAGAGGCACCCACCTGCAGGCTATATGAAACAATTTGCGGCAGAACATGAACTCCAGCAAGTAATTAAACAACCGACTAGAGTAACAAGGACCACACAAAAAACAATAGACCTTGCTTTCACTAATATCAAGTACTGTACAAAATCGGGTGTATTGAACTACAATATAAGCGACCATAAACCAATATATATAATAAAGAAAAAGCCCAGAAATGACAAAAGAACCACCATCTACTGGGGCCGCACCTACAGGAATTGTAACTTCAATGATCTAGCAGCCACTTTGAGGGAAAACAATACAGCAGAACTACTATCAGAGGAAGATCCAAACAAATGCTGGGACATGATACAAGAAATGATTGTCAATGCTGCAAACAAACACTGTCCCCTGGTAAGACTTGACATAAGAAACAAAACAGCTGGTTATTTGAACAATGAACTCCTAGAATTACAACAGGACAGAGATTATTTCATTCGGAAATCAGATATAACAAGAGACCCTGGGGATCAATTTATAGCTGAATGTATGGTCAGGAAGGCCAGAAACGAGGTGCGAAAAGCCAAGTCTAGGCACTGTTTAGACCAGATAAATAAGTATAAGCAAAATCCTAAGAGACTCTGGCATGAACTGCAACAAATTAACCCGGAAGCAAAATCCATTATCAGCAATCTTAGTAATGAGGACAACGGGGAGAGAATACTAGATAGCCTCCTGGCAGAAGAGATCAACAACTACTTTATTGATGTAGGTGAGAATCTTGCCAGAAAGTTTGACCAGGCTGTAGATAGTCAGGACACCTACACGGTCACCACCAATGATCAGACGTATGATTTGACTGAGATAACACAGGAGCAAATCCTCAGAAAGGTCAATGCTGCATCAGCATATAAGTCATCTGGCATTAAAGACATCAGCTTAGCCCTAATGAAGGTTTCAATTACTGCACTTATAAATGAATTTACTCACCTGTATAACCTAGTGGTCAACACTGGTATTTTCCCGGAAAGCTGGAAACTAGCTACAGTTTCACCCATCCCAAAGACCAATAACCCAAGATACTGTAGTGAGCTGCGCCCAATATCTATTCTCCCTCTTCCTGGCAAAATCATAGAACAAATAATACATGATGAGATAAAAACATTTTTAGAGTCTTCAAAATACCTAACCACCCAACAAAATGGATTTAGAAAAGACAGATCAACAACTAGGGCATTGGCCTCTCTTATGGATGAGTTATTGACCAACATGGACAAAGGTGAACTTACAATTGCAGTATACCTCGACTTCAAAAAAGCTTTCGATAGAATTGACCATAGAATACTATTGCAGAAAATCCAGAAAGCAGGATTGGGGAAGAAAACCTGTACATTGATGGCCAACTACTTAACTAATAGGAAACAATACACACAACTTAATGACACTGAGTCAACCATCAGGACTATTAAAACTGGAGTTCTGCAGGGTTCAACCCTGGGCCCCCTTCTGTTTTTAATCTCTATAAATGATTTACCCCAAGTATCAGAGGATGCAACATTCACCTTATTTGCAGACGATGCAGCACTCACAGTACACAATAAAGATTTCCAAATAGCAACCGATCAGGTTTGGACAGTGCTGACCAGGGTTAACCTGTGGTGTAGTGAAAACAAACTATCCCTTAACACCAATAAAACCGAGTTTGTCATTTATGGCACCAAAGCAAGGATGGCAAAGGCACAACCCATAACACTGCAAATTGGCGGAAATCAAATTAAGGAGGCAAGTGCATACAGGTACTTAGGAACAGTGATTGATTCTACCTTAAATGGAAATCAACAGTTGGCTAGACTAACTCAATCATTGGCACTAAAAATGACTACAATCAGGAAGATGCGGAGCTTCATAAGCGAAAACACTGCCCTACTGCTGTATAAATCAACAGTTCTACCAATAATAGACTATAATAATATTCATATTTATGGATTGCTCACAAAGCAGCAACTGACTAAGCTACAAAGGATCCAAAACCAGGCGTTAAGAACAATTTATTGGGGCAAAACACTAAGTGTACAGGAAATGCATGACAAAGCAAACCTAGATTACCTAATGGTTAGAAGAGATTCACATCTCCTAGCCCTTATGTACAGAAGAGCCAGAGATACCCAATATATAGAAAACACAAAAAGGAATACTAGACGGGCTGATTCCACTCTACTCAAAGTCCCCAAGCCTTCCACAAACAAACTAATTAAAGCACCAATTTACAAAGGCAGCATGATGTGGAACAACCGACCAACCAGAACTAGGGCAGCGTCCTCTTACCTAGAATTTAAAATCTCACTAAGAGTACATCGGATTGGGCAGGCCCTTATGCAGTTGCAGTAAAGTATGTTCCATGGCGTCACCATACCGTAAGTGGCAGACCACCAAACCCTCAGCCTCGATTTCTCCCCCCCCCCCAGCCCCCACTTTTTTAATTTGTTGCTGTTCCTCTGTTATCTCCAGTCAACCATGTACGATGACAGAGACAGCCCAGGTAAAAATGTATAATCTAAGACCTAAATGCACTGGGATTGGTCCCACTGCTTCACTGGTCACAGATGGTCCAGTGTATTATTAACAACCCCACCCCAACAACATAATTCATAAACTCACATAACTAGCTACATTAGAGTTACACTAGAATTTTCCTAACAAACTAACATTTATATACCACTTGCCTAACTGCAACTGAACATTCAAACTTATTTCAAATTTACCAACTCAATACAGAAGATAACTTCTGCTTACATTCTAAATACTATGTAGATGCTCGCATTGATCTGACTAATATTGATCTGGTTATATGACACTACTGTACCATATTGTTATGGAACTTTTGGGTTTCAGAATTTCATTGTGTTACATGGTGCAAATTGTCTATTCAACAGGTATTGTACACCTTATTCTATATACCTTTTGTGTAAATAATCCTGAATTGAAAAATGGCTGGAAGACCAGTGCTTCGGCACTGACAAAAGACTTATTCAGCAGAATAAACATATTTACCAAAAAAAAAAAGAAGAAAAATAATGCTTCAAACCCTTGCCTTTGTGCTAATTTGCGAATGCCTGTGTCATATGCCAGATGCGCACTGTTATTAAAGTTATTATATTTAGCCTTGGCACTTAAATAACTTATATGGTTAGACATAGCATGGCATGCACCAATGTCTTCATACACACTACTGTCTTGGAACCAAGAACAAGTTGCTTCAATTAGCTCATATGCGTTTAACTTTTTCACCTGCTTTCTTTCGACCGTGTGGTGCTTCAATGACCACTTACGCTGTCGTCTTCTATCCGTACTGTGTGTCCGACTCCCAGAACTCGACGAAGACGACATCTGACGACGGTGACACCGGCGTGCATGACCGGACTTGCTTTGTCCCCTATCTTCGGACACATCTAACGTGCGCAGTTCCTCCTCTATGAGTTTCCGCTGCTTTTTCAACTCGGCCACCTGACGCTTTCGCTCCAACGCGTCTACTTCAGTTTTCAACGGCGCCTCCTCTGCTGACAAGCTGTCTTCCAAAGCCCCTCCAGTCGCACCACGCACCTCGCTTTTAATTTCAGTAGTCATTTTGTGTACTTGCCCCGCTGGCTGCTCTGCTTCAGGCAAAGGGTGCGCTCGTGTTGCCCGCTTTGTCGTTGCCGATAAACGCATTGGGCACTGTAAAGAAGGACGCGTTGACACAGAGAGTGGAGTTGAACGACTGGTTTATTTTAGCTCTCACTTTACCACATCGACTAGCCCGACCCCGTACTCCGCGTGAGCACGCCCCCGCAGTTACGACATGGGTCGCATATATTACATCTCCCCTTTTTTTCTTTTTTTTTCCAGCAAACAAACGTATGGGCACTTCCAGTGTGTTAAATGGAAAGTTCATAACCACAAGAATAACTACTACAAGCTTAAATCTAACAACTTTCTCTAGCAGTACATCTTATATTTAACGATAGAGTTTACCAGACGTAGTGTCCAAGTTAATTTGTTTCCATTAGAGGCAACTCTGCTTTCAAATAAGTATATCTCTTAAGCTAACATTGTCACTTACCTGAAAGATAGAATGTATCAACGTTTAACTACAGTGTGTTCAATTGGTCGTAATGCGAAGCATTACGTTTGATGCGAGGGAAGGGAGAGACCCTCCCCCGCCCCGCGTGTCGCGCTGCCTCTCACCTCGGCCGCCGGCGCTCACTCCCCCCCCTCCCCCGCCACTCGCCTTTGTCCGCGCGGCTCACGCCTCGCGCGACCCCCGCTGCTCGCCACCTCTCACCCTCCCCCCGGCCTGCCAGCATTCACACCTCCTGCCGCCGCCGTCCCCTTCCCTCCCTTATAAGGCCGCCGGCGGCCCTCCTCAGGCACTCACCTTCCTGCCGTCCTCCTGCCCGTGTCTTTTTCTGCCTTGGACTTTCCACCTCGGACCGCTGCCCAACCCTACAGAAACACAGAAGATGCCTCGAGGAAAGGGCCGCGCACGGAAGAGCTCCCGGGCTGCCCCTCAGACACCGGGGCCCGCCGCGACGCCGCGCCGGGAGGAGTCACCCGTCTCCGCCCCGGCGACGCCCGAGGCGCCCTCGGACCGCGGCTCGGGCTCCGAGATCTCAGCCCTACTGGAGGCGATGCAGCGGATACAGCTCGACCAGCGACAGTCTGCAGCCGACGCGCGGCAGTCCGCGGCCGACGCACGCCAGGCCACGGCGGACATCCACGCCCGGATCGACGCCCTGGCCCTCGGGGAAGCTCGCCCCGTGCCAGAGCGCCCGACGCCCGCCTCAAAACAGCCAGCAGCGCCTACACCTCGGGCGCGCAGCGCCATCACGGAGCGCCCGCCGCCGCCGCCTCACGCGACCCTGCCCGGGGAGGCCCACCCGGAATACGAGCGCTACCACCACCTCGACGCCCAGAGCCCGCACGCCACATCCCCGGCCTACCAGGAGGACTTCACCCGGCACAGCCCCTCCTCCGCGGCCGACGCTGTCCGGGAAATACTGGCTTCCGCCGAGGCCCGTCACTCCACGAGGCGACAAGGTATTCCTCCCAACTATGTGTTCCCCTCTGACCTCGTGAAACGGGGGGCGGAGAGGAAGTCGGTGAAACGAGGGGAAGCTACGAGGGAGGAATACGTCCTAGCCCTCCTCACCCTCCTCGACCACCCCGACTTCCCCTCCCATTCCACCAAGGGACTCCACCACCACCTCCTCGCGGTGTGCCGCGACAACCTCATCTACCCGTGGGGTACCGTCCGCCGGTACTCAGAGAGCGTGTTTACTGCCATCGCGGACGGGACCCTCCCCCACGGGTGGCACGACCCAGTAGCCATCAACCTCCTTAGGCTAGAGTCCCTGGCCACGCCCGCCCAGCCTGCCGCCGCCCAGCCACGCCCACTCGACCCTGCCAAGCCCCGGCCACAGCCCCAGCCCCGCGCCCACACCGACACCCGGGTAGCTTACTCTAGGGAGACCCACGGGCCCCTGTGTTACGCGTGGAATCGGGACCCCACCTCATGCACCCAGGCCGTCCCGGGGGAGGTTCATGGCCAAGGGGCCACCAGGATGCGCCACGCCTGTGCCTACTGCGCAAACGTACGGAAAATGCTAACCGTACACAGCGAGGAGGCATGCCTGGCAAAGCGTGCCCGCACGGCGGCCCCGCCCTCCCCGGATTTTTGAAGAGCCGGTACCTCCAGCCCGGCCCGGAGGCCCCTAACCGGCCCACTAACCACGACGCCGCCCCCCGACCATGCTCCCGCCATCCCGACATCAGCCACCTCACTCACCTCTTGCCCGAGGCGCGGCCAGTCCGCCGCCCCGGAGCCGCCAAGCCCACCGGCAGCCACCCTCCTCACGGGCCCCAGCGCCCCCTCAACAAGGCTCCCACCGCCAATCCCAGCAGTTCTCCGCCTCCCGGGGCGCGGCCTGACCGCCGCCTCGGGAAAGCCGTACCCTCCGGCAACCACCCTCTCCCCGGGTCTCAGCACCCCCTCAGTAAGGCTCCCACCGCCGCCCGGCCCCAGCCGCCGATCAACCCCGGCCCCGAAGATCACCTCGACCCTGGCGACACCGCCTTCCTCTCCCCCCCCCACGACCCGCCCCCTGACCCCCCTGACCCCCCCCCTACCGCCCAGGCCTTCGCCGCCCCCCTCGCCCGCCCCCGCCGCACCTCCTCACCCTCCCCCCGCCCCCACAACCACCACCAACCCTCCCTCCTTAGACGAGCCCACCGTCGATGTCATCGACCCCGTCCTCCAAGCCACCCTCCCCGCAGCACCCACCTGCGGCCCCACCCCCGCCCTGTACCGGCCCACCATACTCGCCTCCTGGCCCCACACCTCCGGCGAGGCGTGGGAACGCTACCCTGCCCTCCGGCACACCTACACCGCCCTCCGGGAAGCGGGCCTCCCTAATTTTTTGGCCGCCCGCATCCCCCTCCCCTCAGGCCTCAGCATCCCTGCCTGGCGCTCCCGCCTCCGAGACTACCCCGACCACGCCGTCCTGGACCTCCTCGAGTTCGGTTTTCCCGCAAACTACTCTGCCCCTACCCTCCCCCGCCCCTCATTCACCAACCACCGTGAGCCCCCCGAATGCCTCCCTCACATCCAGGCCTTCATCAAAACAGAGCTGGCCCTCGGCGCCCTCATCGGCCCCTTCCATGTTCCTCCCTTCTCTCCCTGGACCCAGGTCTCCCCCATGATGACCCGCCCCAAGTCCGACCCTGGTAAGAGGCGGGTCATCGTGGACCTCTCCTACCCCCGAGGTGCCAGCGTCAACTCCGGCATCCCCCGACGCGAATACCTCGGGGAGCCCCATACCTACACCCTCCCGTCCGTCGCCGACGTGGGCCGCCGCATCATATCCGAGGGCGTAGGGGCCTACGCCTGGTCGGCGGACATCTCCCGGGCCTACCGGCAGCTCCGGACCGACCCCCTCTCCTGCCCCCTCTTCGGGATAACCCTGGACGGGGCCACCTACATCGACCTCGCCCTCCCCTTCGGCTGCCGCTCCTCGGGCGCGGCCTGCGTCCGCGTCACCTCGGCGGTGGCCTGGATCCTTCGGCGCGAGGGGTTCCACGCCCTCGTGTACGTCGATGATTTCATCGGCTGCGAGGGCTCCTACCTGAGGGCCTGCAAGGCCTTTGACGCCTTCCTCGCCCTCACCACAGCCCTCGGCCTCGACGTGGCGCCCGGAAAGTGTCACCCGCCCGCTGTCCGCCTCCTCTGGCTCGGCTTTGCCCTCGACAGCGAGGCCATGACCATCCGGGTCGCCCCCGAAAAGATCCAGGCCCTCGTCGACGACTGCGAGGCCCGCGTCGCCCGCCCTACCCTCGGGAAGCAGGAGCTCCAGAGTCTCCTGGGGCGCCTAAACCACGTGAGCAGCTGCGTACTCCCCGGCCGGAAATTCATGGCCCGGCTCCTCGGGGCGCTGCGCAGCTGCCTCGGGGCCCCAACCCTCACCCTCACCGACGACGCCCTCCGGGACCTGAAATGGTTTGCCGCCTACGGCCGCATCTCTAACGGTCTCCACCTCCTCCGCGCTCCCGAGGTCCGTCGTTGGGTGATTGAGTGCGACTCCTGCCTTACCGGGGGGGGGGCCTTCTCCCCGACCCATTACTACGCCCGAGGGTACTCCAAGGCCTTCCAGGCGCGCTTCCCGACCATCCATGAGCTCGAGGCGGTCAACCTCGTCGTGGCCCTTCGCGCCCTCTTACCCGGGGACGCAGCAGGGGCCACGGTCATAGTCAACACTGACAACATGGCCTCCGCCCTCGCGCTCGAGTCGGGGCGCGCCCGAGACGCCACCCTCGGGACATGCGCGCGGGAGCTCTGGCTGATCGCGGCCACGGGCTCCTTCGACCTACGCATCGTTCACAAGCCCGGGGCGGACCTCCTCCTCGCCGATGCCCTCAGCCGCGCCCACCTAACAGGCCCCTGGGAGGCGACAGCCCGCCGCGAGGTGGCCCGCCTCGGGCTTCTCCCCACCAGCATCACCCATGACGCTTTTCCCTTCTACCCCGGCCTTTAGGTTTTCCCCCCGAGGAGGTAGCAGCCGTCTCCCGCTTCCGCGCCGCTTCCCTCGCCCCGGCGACTTGGAAGAACCGTCGTCGCCAGGCCGAGGATTTCGTCGCCTTCGCGGTGGCCCGAGGTGTGGACCCCCTCGCGCCCACGCCCTTCGATGTTGCCGCCTTCACCGCCGCTCTCTTCCTCCGCGGGCTCGCGCCCGCCTCCGTGAAAAACTCCGTCTCGGGCGCCCGCTCCTGGGTCGAGGGCGCCGGGGGCCTCACCTCGGGCTTCGACGCCCGCCTGCCCAGGGACGTCTGCCGAGGCGGGGAACGGGCCTCACACCACGTCCAGCGGCAGGCGCCGCCCCCTCTCCCCGCAGCAGCTCACGCTCGTCGTAAGACACCTCGCCCGTGCCGGGGCCGCCTCCATCGTCCCTCGGGCCGCCCTCCTCCTCGGGTACTTCGGGATGCTGCGCCAGTCTAATCTGCTGGCCCCGAGTCCCGAGGGTTGGGGCGGTCCCCACACCCTGACCCGCGACGATGTCCGCCCCGCGCCCGGGGGCCTCCGCCTGCAGATCAGAAGCTCAAAGACTATCTCAAGCCCCTCGGGCGCGGTCGCCCTCTTCATCCCGGCCATCCCGGGCTCCGCCCTCTGTCCCGTCGCGGCCTGGCTCGGAGCCACCGCCCTCTGCCCGGCTGCTCCGGACGCGCCCGCGTTCATGATGCCCTCCGGCCGGCCTCTCGACCCGCGCTCCCTCACCGCGCTGCTGCGAGGGGCCCTCGCCGCCCAAGGGGTGCCGCGGCCCGAGGACTTTACCCTTCACAGCCTCCGGCGGGGGGCCGCCCAGGCTTGCCAGCGCGCCGGGGTCCCTATCACCGACATTATGGCCCAAGGCACCTGGACCTCGGCGGCGGTGCACGCCTACGTGCCCCGCCTCGCACCCTCGGGCGCCCCTCGAGCCCTCTCCGCCGTTTTGGTGGAGGGCTCCTCGGCACCCCCCTCAGGCCATTGACATTTATACCACCTGAACTATGAAGCTTTTTGATACTTTCTACCTTTTATTACCTTACAGACTTTCTACCTTTGTCATCTTATTATCTACCTCATTGTTACATTGTTTGCTCTGTTTGTCTGAGAGGCGTGAATAAACGTCTCTTTTCCCACCCCCGCCTCGCTTTCTTCCTTCTCGCGCATCGGTCGTAATGCGAAGCATTACGTTTGATGCGAGGGAAGGGAGAGACCCTCCCCCCGCCCCGCGTGTCGCGCTGCCTCTCACCTCGGCCGCCGGCGCTCACTCCCCCCCCCTCCCCCGCCACTCGCCTTTGTCCGCGCTGCTCACGCCTCGCGCGACCCCCGCTGCTCGCCACCTCTCACCCTCCCCCCGGCCTGCCAGCATTCGCACCTCCTGCCGCCGCCGTCCCCTTCCCTCCCTTATAAGGCCGCCGGCGGCCCTCCTCAGGCACTCACCTTCCTGCCGTCTTCCTGCCCGTGTCTTTTTCTCCACCCACCCACCCAACTCTCCTCTCCTCTCTCCTACCCTCTGGTGGAGGGCTCCTCGGCACCCCCCTCAGGCCATTGACATTTATACCACCTGAACTATGAAGCTTTTTGATACTTTCTACCTTTTATTACCTTACAGACTTTCTACCTTTGTCATCTTATTATCTACCTCATTGTTACATTGTTTGCTCTGTTTGTCTGAGAGGCGTGAATAAACGTCTCTTTTCCCACCCCCGCCTCGCTTTCTTCCTTCTCGCGCATCAATTGTCCATGTTTTCTCTTCAAATATTTCAAAAGTTATTTCCAAATTAGTTCAAAGTAAAGAGAAGTAGATATTCAAATATCTCCAAACTTAATAATTAATCAAAGTTATTTCAAACTAAAGTGAGGTAGACAATTAGGAACATTAAAGGTAAAAATGATGCGAGTTATTTATTTATTTAGGGTGAGGGGATTTTGGTGTGTTTTTTAAGTGAATGTTGGTTGTTTTCTGTTGCGGAGGTGGAGGTTTTCTTGGTTTATATATTTTTTTTTTAGTACGAAGTATTATTCATCACACTCTTAGAGACAGGTGCTGATTCACGAGGGTCTCGACATATTTTAGGGTATTGACTTTGTGACCACGCATACTTCCCGGGATGGGGGTGGAGGTAGTGGTGGGGTGGGGTTGGGATGGGAGTTGGGGTTTCGGGGGAAGGAGGAGTGGCAATATAGTGATGCCCCACTGGGATATCCTATGAGAAAAAAATGATTGAAAGAAAAAAACACACATTCACATTATCTTGACACTAAGAGAAAAATACATTATCTTAAATACCAGTGTGCTATATTTATCTATGGTAGTGAAGTATTTGCTCATACTCGTGATATATGTGTCTACGGTTGTGGAGTATTTACTTATACTTGTGATATATTCATCTATGATAGTGGGAGTATTTACTCCTACTCGTGATATATTTATCTATGATAGTGGAGTGTTTACTCATATGTGTGATATATTTATTTATCTATGGCAGTGGAGTGTATGCTCATACTTGTTATATATTTATCTATAATAGTGGAGTATTTATTTATACTTGTGATATATTCATCTATGATGTTGCAGTATTTACTCATATTTGTAATATATTTATTTATGGCTGTGGAGTATTTGCTCATACTCTCATGATATATATATATATGGCAATGGAGTATTTACTCATACTCGTTATATATTTATCTATGGCGGCGGAGTATTTGCTTATACTCGTGATATATTTATCTATGATAGTGGAGTATTTACTCATACTCATGATATATTTATTTATGGTAGTGGAGTATTTGTTCATACTCGTTATATATTTATCTATGATATTGGAGTATTTACTTATACTCATGTATGCACTCATACTCATTATATATTTATCTATGGCAGTGTAGTATTTGCTCATACTCGTTACATATTTATCTATGATAGTGGAGTATTTGCTTATACTTGTGATATATTTATCTATGATAGTGGAGTATTTACTCATACTCATGATACATTTATTTATGGTAGTGGAATATTTGTTCATACTCGTTATATATTTATCAATGGCAGTGCAGTATTTACTTATACTCGTGATATATTTATCTATGATAGTGGAGTATATCCTCATACTCATGATATATTTATCTATGGTAGTGGAGTATTTACTCATACTCGTGATATATTTATATGTGATAGTGGAGTATTTACTCATCCTCTTGATATATTTATCTATGGTAGTGGAGTTTTTGTTGTTGTTTTTTTAAATCTTTTAAAAGTTTTTATTGAGGCTGTATTTATACTGTCCATAGCATGTAAGCCATTTCCAGTGTGCTCCTTTCATGGGCTTTGATCTGGCTTCTGGTTTGCCTTAGTAGTGGTGCCTTGCTTGCTCTGGTGTCCCTTAGTGGTTGGGTTAGATGCTTAATGTCTTGGCTATATCCATATGCTAATGTTTTTAGGTGGATTATCCTTCTGTTTTCTAGTAGCTTTACTTTAGTTCTTTTGTGTTGGTCATAAGTGGGTGTAGGTTGTCTACTTTCAGGCAGATTTTCGGGGCCCTATTTTGTAGTATCTGCAGTATTTTAAGTAGCTCTTCTTTAGCACCCATGTAGATTACATCCCCATAGTCAAAGTAGGGGAGTACCATGCCTTTGAAGATTTTTATTTACATATTTTGTGTCATATAGTTTCTTAGTTTAGCAAATAGCCATAGTTTGTGATTTACTTTTTGTATGATTTTTGTTACACACAGATTGTAGTTTAGCTGGCTATCTAGTTCTAGGCCTAGGTATTTGTAGTGATTTACACTTCCCAGTGTTTGGTTTCCTAGTGTGCATTGTAGGTTTCTACCTGTGATTGCTGTATGTGAGAAGAGTACTCTTTTAGATTTATTTGCATTGATGATTATTTTATTGGATTCACACCAGCTGTCCAGCTTTAGCAGGAGGTTGTTCAGTTTGGTTGCTACCTCCTCTACTGTGCTTCCTTCTGCATATACGACAGTGTCATGGCATATAGCTGGAGACATTCTGTCTCCAGCCATTTTTCTAGATCGTTTATGTATAGTATAAATAGTAGTGGTCCCAGGACTGATCCTTGGGGTACACCACAGGTGACAGTTTGCTGGTTTGTGAGTGTACCATTTACTTTAGTTTTTTGCTGCCTGTTGTTTAGGTAGCATTTTATCCAGTTTATTGATTTGGATTTAATGCCCATGTTGTTTAAATTTCTTATTAATATGCTGTGGTCTACAGTGTCAAAGGCTTTGCTGAAGTCGATGAAGGCTGCTCCAACTAATTTCTTTTGGTTCAATGATGCCAGCATATCACTTGTTCGGTTTGCTATTGTTTTTGATGTGGAGTGTAGTTTCCTGAAACCTCCTTGCCTCTTGTTTAGTATATTGTTTTTTTCCAGGTGCTCATTTATGTGCCTGTGGAATATTTGTTCAATTAGCTTTCCTGGTGTTTGCAAGATTGATATTGGTCTGTAGTTCCCCATGTTTTGTTTGTCACCACTTTTGTAGATGGGGGTGATGGTTGCCATCTTCCATGCTGTGATGAAGTGTCCCTGCTCAAATGATATGTTGAACAGGTCGACCATGGTATCTGGGATGGCTTGGAGTGCCTCTTTTAGTATTTTTGTGAGGATTCCATCTATTCCACTTGGTTTGTTTTCATCTATGTCATTTATTAGTTGTGTTAGTTCTTTTAGGTCAGTTTTGCAGGTGGGCATTTCATCCTGGATATTTTCTGACTTGTTTTCCCAGATTCTTGTGAATTTCTTTGATAACATTTGTCCTACCATGGCAAAGTGTGTATTTAGTTTGTTTGCTGCATCACTATCTGTGTGCGTATTTCCATCCTTATCCTGGAAGCTTATGCGTTCTTCTATCTTATTTTGGGGGAATAGTAAGCCTACATTTTTCCAGAACTTATTTGCGTTGCTTGCCCAGTCCTTGTCTTGTTTTATTATATTTTTCTTTTTTGCTGACCTTACTGCTTTGAGGAAGTTGTTTCTGGCAGTATTATAGGCCCTTTTATCCTCTGGGTTTATTTCTGTGACAATGTTATTCCAGTAGATATCAGTGTCATCTCTGTCTGTTGTGAGGTTGTCTATATTTTCATATAGGTGGTTTTTTAGTGTTTCTTTTGAGTAGTTTTTTAGGGATCTGCCCATCTTATATTTATATTGGCTTGTGCTTTTGAGTTTTTTCCTCGTTACATATAGTAGCTCATGGTCACTTATACCCCAGCTTCTAGTGCCCCATTTTGTGGCATGGCTTGAATTGGTTAGTATTAGATCAATTGTTGAGCTATTGTTTCCTAGTCTTCTGCTCTCTGTAATAAGTTGCTGTAGCCCTAGGATTTTGATAATGTTTTGTAGCATTACTTTATTTTTGTTGTTGCTACTGTAGTTTATGTTGAAGTCCCCTAGCACAAACATTTCTGCATTTGTTAGTTTTCTCACTGTATTTATGCTTTTGTCTAGAGTTTCAAGGAATGTTTCAATATCCCCGGACGGTGGTCTGTAGAGGCTTGCTATGGCTATGTTAGCCTGTTTCTCATTTTTTATTAGGCACCATAGTAGCTCCAGGTGTTCATTTGGGTTGTTTGCTATTTTTAGGGCCTCAGTGCCTAGATTTCTTTAGGTTTTGCAGTAGATTGCAACACCTCCACC
>JASIRB010000535.1:0-26797 GCA_030323885.1 Branchipolynoe longqiensis | reverse complement strand
GTATTAGGCCAGGGTAAGGACTGGTTTCTCAATATCAGGATAATATGACTGAGTGGAATAGCGGGTTATGGTGCCCTAATCTCTCACAGCAGCAGCACTATAAAAGTGTCCATGAGTGCGTACTGTCACAAGTACCGACCCATTCTATTATGACCTAAGATGTTGCTAGGACGATGAAATCCAAAGAAACAAATAAACAATATCGACGTATATAAATGCTCTAATTATTTTCCAATTAGCAAGTTTGATTTCAAATGGGTCAAAGTACGACTACGTTGCCTACAAGTTTGCAAAATCATGCATTTTCATTATAAATTACGCATGGGCTGAATAGTTTTGTTGTTCGCTATGGAGCTATATTCTAGTGACGTCATATGGTACTAGTGTCATTCGATGGAGCAGAAGCAGACCTGCCACGTAATACAGGTTACCCATCTGATACGGATGTTGGTGTTATTTTTAGTGATGCGGCCATACTCCATTTTGATACGGATGTTTAGTTAAATTTATGGAAATAAAAATGTTGAGCTGAGATGCTGAGACTGGCAAAATCAGCGACAAAGTCAGCTGATGTTCAACCACAGTGATGAATGTTGTATGTGAATGCAAGGTAATTTGTTGTATATTATGTTTGAGTAATACAATTATGTAATTGTATAGACAAATCATGTTTTTATGGGATGTGGGATATATGTATATGAATTATTATGTGATACAGATTCATACAGGATTTTAGGTGAAAAATACAGATTGCCATCCAAAAAATGTTGCTGGTCTGTGAGTAGTGTTGTTGTTCGCTATGGAGCTATATTCTAGTGACGTCATATGGCCCTAGTGTCACTCAACGGAGCAGAATGCGCCGCTGTAACAAAGTAACACGTGTGCACTGACGATATTGGAGCCATTTCCGGTTCATTGAATGATACAAGTGCTATTTGAATTCCTAATAATCGGGTGGAGGGGGCGAGCATGTATATTTCAGTTTCACACTTCACAGTCAATTCCCCTTGCACCCAGTGCACTTTCACATGCACATTTCCACACAATTACCACCACAGCACCTTGGATAGAATATCATGTTCATTTCAGTGTCCCACTTCAGCGTCAATTCTGTATGCACCCAGTGCGCACACTCACCACAGCACTGTAGCTAAATAATGACGCAACTCAGTACACATTCAATGAAACCTTTTTTTAAAGACATGAGTTTTACATTTGCATGTGTACATAGAATGATTTTTTACATTCGCATATGTACATAGAATGATTTTTACATTAGCATGTGTACATAGATGGATTTTTTACATTTGCATATGTACATAGAATGATGTTTACATTCCCATGTGTACATAGAATGATTTTTTACATTTGCATATGTACATAGAATGATTTTTTTACATTCGCATGTGTACATAGAATGATTTTTTACATTTGCATATGTACATAGAATGATTTTTTTACATTCGCATGTGTACATAGAATGATTTTTTACATTTGCATATGTACATAGAATGATTTTTACATTTGCATATGTACATAGAATGATTGTTACATTCGCATATGTACATAGACTGCTTTTTTACATTCGCATGTGTACATAGAATGATTTTTACATTAGCATGTGTACATAGATTGATTTTTTACATTTGCATATGTACATAGAATGATTTTTACATTCGCATGTGTACATAGAATGATTTTTTACATTTGCATATGTACATAGAATGATGTTTACATTTGCATGTGTACATAGAATGATTTTTTACATTTGCATATGTACATAGAATGATTTTTTACATTCGCATGTGTACATAGAATGATGTTTACATTCGCATGTGTACATATAATGATTTTTTACATTTGTATATGTACATATAATGATTTTTACATTTGCATATGTACATATAATGATTTTTACATTTGCATGTGTACATAGAATGATTTTTACATTCGCATATGTACATATGTTTGAGTCATAGATTTCCACACCTGTGAATTTTCCGGTTGGCAGAAGTTACTGGTTGGTTGTAGGAGTTTTACATCCTGGCAACATCTAGGGTCATATCAGGATGAGTGCTTCCCTACCGGGAGTCCAGGTCACCAGCACCATGACGTGCTATCCCACTCAGTCACATTATCCTGACACTGAACCAACCACTCCTTACCTTATACTAATAATGCCGAGTGCCTGGCTAGGAAGCGACAAGTAACAATTTTTAAGTCATTTGTTTGACTCGACCAGGGTTCGAACCCGTGGGTTCGAATCCCACTATCTTTCAAAACGGGAGACGGATGCTCAACTCATTCGGCCATCCCGTCTGGTCGGGAAGTAACTAGCAACCATGGTTGATTGCACTAGTAGCTAGGTTATAGTTAGGGTTCTGTGGCATTTATGTATTTATCTAAATACTTATTTATTTGTTCACAATGCTATAAAAGCATTGGAAATGCATGCACAGTGGCAAAACCATGGGGGGTTGAGATGTATATCACTCAGTGCCTTTGTCACTGATACTGATAGATTGACTATTCTGTCAAAACAACATTTCCCCTGATCTGATTGTATTTTGGATATAAAAATAGTAGCATTAATAATTGAACCAGTATTTAAACTTGCATAGTCCGATGAAAATATTAAATTTTCAAATCCAAAGCAATTATCTAGATTTGATTCTACATATCTAACTTAGATACTGGTGCACTTATTAAACATTTGTCATCACACTGAAGGGAATACAGATGCAATTTAAGAGAACCTGCTACTGCAGACCCCTATGGTGTCAGAGTTTTGGCGTGCTTTCCAAAATTAATTTTGCATGGTTGTACTTCAAATATCTACAAAGTTAACCACCTAAAATAAAAGTTACTTCAAACTAAAGTAAGGTAGTCTATTGCGATCAATCTAATGTATTTATCTCAGAAAATGACAGAAACTCTAAACCATCGGACTCTGCAGCTTTAAGTTGAAAATGTAGGGTCAAATCTAGATAAGTGTTTGCTTTCGAAAATGGGATGTTTTGATCGGATTACGCAGCTTTAATTGGGGCGGGTCACTCCAAGTGGAGAATTACATTAGAAGTATGGAAGCGTGGACAGAGAAGGGCGGATGGATTTATTGTTATTTGTTATAGAGTTTTACGTCCAGGCAGGTATCAATTTTTAAGTCATTTGTTTGACTCGACCAGGGTTAAGATCGCCCGATCTCTCAAAATAGTAGATGGACGCTCAACTCATTCGGCAATCCCGTCTGGTCTAGGGTGGAAGGGAGGTTGTTCGGTGAAGCCGAAGTGAAGATCAAATGGCAATGAGCAGGAATCTGGATGTTCAAGGGGTCTGGATATGTTGTCGATATAGCGTGAGAAGAGATAGATTGTGAGTTAGATCTGTGATCACAAAGTCACTACTCCGACTCCGCTAGTCTTTGATTCAGATCTGATGCACGGGCTTCATTTCTGTGTTGTCAGAATTGATATCCTAAAATCATATTTGATTGGCAAAAGACTACTGCGCCCACGACCACGACCACGCCCACGACCACGCCCACGCCCACGCCCACGCCCACGCCCACGCCCACGACCACGCCCACGCCCACGCCCACGCCCACGCCCACGCCCACGCCCACGCCCACGCCCACGCCCACGCCCTCACCTGGCACCCACAACCTTCTTTCTATTCTGGCGAACTATGATTTCATCTGTCTTCGGATGGCTATGACATTAAAGTTGTACAGTCCGATTGTTTGGAGTTTCTGTCGCTTTTCGAGATAAATATAGTGGAGTGATTATTCTAATTGCTTTACATTAGATTAAAGAAACTTTCATAATAAATGACAGACTTTGAAGATATTTGGTGTAGGCCTACTGACAGGCATAAATAATATTTGCAAGCAGGTCAAAAACGCTGACATCATAGCCTTCATAAGGAAGAAGTTTCCTTAAATCGACTCAGTGTTCTCTGAGAGTTATACGCAACAACAAATGTTTAATAAGTACGCCAGTATCTAATTGCATATATAGACCCCCTGAAGCTGAGGAAGCGGTACTCCAGACTGGACCTGTGACACAACTTTTTCGGCTTTAGGGTGGTTGACCTGTGGAACGAACGACTTGCCGGAGAGTGTTGTAGCAGCAGAGTCGGTGAACTGTTTCAAGTCCTGACTGGATGGATACTGGTCAAGCATTACGTATATCTTGGAGCCAGTGACAGTTGCTACAATCCACCACATCTGAAGAACTGTCTCGATTTCTATTAATTAAGAGCGGCTAACAGGTCCAAGGCCTATTATAGCTGATCCTATTGATTGATTGATTGATTGATTAATAGAATGAAATCTAGATAAATGTATTACTTTCATCGGACTATCCAGTTTTAAACCCACTAAGTTTAGTTTATAAAATGTACACATTTCATACTCTCTTTTTTGTTGTTTAATTGAAAATCGCTAAAGAAGAGATAAATATTGAACAATGAAAATACGAATTATGCATATAGTAGACTAGATTGATACTGATAGTGGCGCGCCTGATGGGGGAGATAGTGAGGAGGGGATGTTTTGCATAAAGTTTGACTGGGTCCTCAGCTAAGGATAATGTAATTGGTTGGTTTTTTAAGTTCCGGACACGTAGTTTTAACAAATCAACTATTGGAGAAAGAGAGAGAAAGAGAGAGAAAGAGAGAGAAAGAGAGAGAGAGAAAGAGAGAGAGAGAGCGGAGGAAGGGAGAGAGAAGAGAAAGATAGAAAGAAAGAAAGAAAGAATGGAAGAAAGAAAGAAAGAAAGAAAGAAAGAAAGGAAGAAAGAAAGAAGGAAAAAGAAAGAGAGAGAAGAGAGAGAGAAGAGAGAGAGAAGAGAGAGAGAAGAGAGAGGGAAGAGAGAGAGAACAGCGAGAAGGGAGAGAGAGAAGAGAGAGAAGAGAAAGAGAGAGGGGGAGAGAGAATGAATGGGAGAGAGGAAGGATATGATCTGCGATCGGGTGGAACTGAAAATACCCTGGAGGGAAAGATGAAAGTATGGCTACCTTGCAGCAGACGCCGATAATGGATCTGTCCAGTGACACCTGGACGACATTCGGGGGAAACCGGAAGTGCAACAAGGCGTGCCACCTGGTGAGAGAATACTGTGACACCTCTCTGACATTCACCTCGGCCGACATCCTTTACCTAAATGGCGGCTAGCCGACCACACCCAGCCTCCATCCCACGTCATCAACATTTCAACAGGCGCCAGACACAATCGAAATGATAGGAGACCAGACGGGATGAGTAGAGCGTCCGTCTCTTGCTTTGGTAGATCGTGGAATTGGAACCCGTAGGATTCGAACGCTGGTTGAGTCAATGTAATGACGTAAAAATGTATACTTGTTGCTTCCTAGTCAGGTGCTCGGAATATATTTTAGGATATGGCAAGGACTGGTTGGCTCAGTGTCAGGATAATGTGACTGAGTGGAATATCACTTTATCAGGGCATGGTGCTGCCGGCCTGGTCTCCCAGTGGGGCAGTATTATAAAGTCACCATGAGTGTGCACTGTCACAAGTTGGTACCTGCCCTGGTGTGAACTTAGATGTTGCCAGGACATAAAACTCCAACAACCAACCTACCACAAGTGAAATGTGGTCACACTGCTGATGATGGCAATGATGCACAGAGGAAGCTTATCACTGTCAAGGCGTGACAACTAAGTATCATTAGCTTACTACCACTCCCCGACTGTCAGAACAAGTCAAATTTTGGAATGGTGATCCCTTCCCAGCATTGAATCTGAAAGCAAGCAACATAAACTTGCTAATAAAGTTTGTTGTCTGTGCAACACGAGGGCTGATTTACTACAAAATAAATTTAGCAAAACCCGATCGCTGATCAAGTTGGTTAGTTGTTGGAGTTTTACGTCCTGGCAACATCTAAGGTCATGTCCAGATGGGTGCCGACTTGTGACAGTGCGCACTTTTGGTGAATTTATAGTGTTGCCTCACTGGGACACCAGGCCACCACTGCCATGACCTGATATCCCACTCAGTCACATTATCCTGACACCAAGCCAACCAGTCCTTGCCTTATCCTAATGTTGCCAAGCGCCTGACTAGGAAGTGACAAGTATCAATCTTTAAGTCATTGGTTTGACTCGACCACGGTTTGAACTCCTGGGTTCCCACAATCTACCAAAGCGGGAGACGGACGCTCAACTGATCCAGCCATCCCTTCAGGTCGCTGATAAGTTCACACTGCACTCTACTGAAGGTTGCCAATTCTCGTCTATTCGCATACTCCATATTGCATCAATACTGAATGAACCGAAGCCTGTCTCCTCAACCGGTAGCAAGTCCCTTGCCAGCCAACATATGGCCGCTAATCTTGTTATATATGTGTGACAAATTAGGTTTTGTTTGTTTGTTGTTGTTTTATGTCCTAGCAACATCTAAGGTCATATCAGAACGGGTACCGATTTCTGACAGTGTGCACTCATGGCAACTTCATAGTGCTGTCCCACTGGGAAACCAGGCCACTGGCAACATGACCTGGTATCCTACTCAGTCACATTATCCTGACACTGAGCACACCAGTCCTTGCCCTGTTCTAATAATGCTGATCGGCTGGCTAGGAAGTGACAAGTACCAATTTTTAAGTCATTGGTTTGACTCGACCACAGTTTGAACTCCTGGGTTCGAATCCCAGAATCTACCAAAGCGGGAGACGGACGCTCAACTGATTCAACCATCCCGTCAGGTGGCTCATAAGTTCACACTGCACTCTACTGAAGGTTGCCAATTCTCGTCTATTTGCCTACTCCATATTGCATCAATACTGAATGAACCGACGCCTGTCTCCTCAACTGGTAGCAAGTCCCTTACCAGCCAACATATGGCCGCTAATCTTGTTATATATGTGTGACAAATTAGGTGAATACCTATATTGTGTGACAAATTGGGTGGATAGGCCTACCTAGTTTGCCACTGTGTTAAATGTTGCTGCCAGCTCAGGTTATACACTGAGCTAGAATCCTGATGCGGTGAAATATCTACCATCACAAGCGTACCTTTTGGTGTTGTACTAAATAGTTTTATTCTTCAGGATTGGTTGGTTGTTGGAGTTTTACATCCTGGTAACATCTAAGGTCATATCAGGATGGATACCGATTTGTGCCAGTGCTGCACTCATGGTGACTTTATAGTGCTTCCCCATTAGGGAGACCAGGGCACTGGCACCATGACTCGATATCCCACACGGGTCCCATTATCCCGATACTGTACTAACCAGTCCTTAACCTATCCTATTAATGCCAAGCGCCAGGCTAGGTAGCGACAAGTATCAATTTTTAAGTTATCAGTTTGACTCAACCAGGGTATCAATTTTATAAGTCATCGCTTTGACTCGGCTGGGATTCGGGATTCGAACTTCCGAAGCGTCAGGGTGCGGTTAATAGGCTATACCGGCCCGCACTCAGCGTCTGTATTGATGTGCGGCTGGTTTACAGTTGTTGGTGACGGGCCCCAGCACCACGTGACGCCACTACACTGCGCATCGATCTCTAAATGGAAAGAGGGCTTGAGATTGCGCAGCAGCCATACCTCTGACAGGCCTGTAATGGAAACCCAACTGGGTCTTCTTCTTTTTGTGTCTTGGCTTTTTGTTATGTTTTTTGCTTCTTTTCTTTTCTCTTTCACATTTTTTTAAATTATAATTATTGGCCGCAAAACACGTCATGCATAATAATGCCCTCCTCAGCCCGATCCCCCGCCTCCCCAGATATACCCACACCGATACCCCCCCCCCCCACACACACACACACACCACACACATCAGGCACCACATCAGAGACACATGACTTTAAAATTGATACTTGTCGCTTCCTAGCCAGGCGTTCGGCATTATCAGGATAGGGCAAGGACTGGTTGGCTCAGTGTCAGTTTAATGTGACTGAGTGGGATATCAGGTTATTGTGCTGGTAACCTGGTCTCCCAGTGGGGCCGCAGTATAAAGTCGCCACAAGTATGCACGGTCACAAGTTGGTATCCATCCTGATATGACCTTAGATGTTGCGAGGATGTAAGACTCCAAAAACCAACCAACCACCCTCACACACACACACTCACCGCCCACACCTCCACATACCACGCTCACACCGCACACATCACAGATATCTACACACACCACACACGCACCACACATCACACATACCCACGCGCTCTACATCCGCACCTCCACACACTACATACCATACGCACCATGCACACACCAAGCACGATACACACCCATACCACACACACAACCAAACATATATATAACACACCCACATACTATGCACCATATATACACCACACACACACTATGCATATACCACACAGATCAACCATTCCCACCACACACATAACATCACACACACAAATCCACACACCCCTACGCACACGCCATCACACATCACACACCCAACACACACCCAATACACACCTACATACCCCTACACAGCCAACACACCCCTACCTACACACCCTAATGGACACCTACACACCCACACACACCCCTACATACCCAAACACACACCTACATACCCCAATGCACACCTACACACTCCAATACACCCCTAGACACCCCAATGCACACCTACACACCCAAATACACACCTACACACCCCAATACACACCTACACACCCCAATACAAACCTATACACCCCAATACACACCTACACACCTCAACATACACATATACACCTCTACACACCCCGTACACATCCCTACACACACCCTTGTACATCACTACACACAATCTAAACACCTACAAACACCATATACATCCAAACACACACCTTTGCACACCATCATCATTATCATCAATGGGTGCCGTCTTCTCGAAGAAGGTTGGCTGCAATGGACCTCCATCTCTTCCTGTCATTTGTTCCTCTCACGCATTCCACATAGCTCATTGCTGTCCACTTAGTGATGTTGTCCATCCATGTTGTTCTCCTTCTCCCTCTTGGTCTTTTCCCTTCTATCTTCCCTTCCAGTATTCTTCTCTGTGATTCCTGGTGTCGTATCATGTGGCCAAAGTATTGAATTTTTCTGTTTTTGATCATTTGTATTATCTGTCTCTTTATTTTCATTCTTGTTAGGACCTCCACGTTGCTTATCATTGCTGTCCATGGAATTTCTAACATTTTTCTGTATTGCCACATTTCAAATGCCTCGAGCTTTGTTATTATTGCTTTCTTCAAAGTCCATGTCTCGCAGCAATATAAAAGTGTAGACCACACATAGCATTTTAGCAGTCAGAGTCTTGTTTTTATATTTATGTCTCTAGATGTTAGTACTTTCTGCATCTTTAGAAATGTTGTTTTGGCAATGTTTATTCTCCGTTTAATCTCTCTTTCACATCCGCCATCACTAGTTATTAAATGGCCCAGATACACAAATGACTCTACCTGCTCCAAGATTACACCATTAACTTTTATCTCTGCTCTTGGTTTGTATTCCTTTCTGCTGACAACCATGGATTTTGTCTTCTTTACATTCATTTTGAGGCCACATCTCTCACTTTTTTCTTTTACTTCATCCACTATATCTTGAAGTCGATTTGACGTTAAGGCTAGCAGTGCTGTATCGTCTGCGTATCTTGTGTTATTGCACACCATACACCCCTACAAACCCCAATGAATGCCTACACACCCCAATACAAACCTATGCACCCCTACACACCCATACACACCTCTACACACCCCTACACACCTACACATCCCTACGCACACCCCTACACACCACACACACCTACACACACCCCTACAGCCCACATACATACATCACAAACACATACTAAACCAGGCCGTGCTGCCTACTGGGAGGGATTGCCTGCAATGGAGAGTGTGCCCGCTGTCCCCCACCCCCCCACCCCCACCCCCAGCGGATCAGCCACACTCACAGGCCACTCACATGGCAATTAGGGCAAATCCTCTCTCGCCTTACATCCAGCCTCCACTTCCACCCTTAAGTGATGCTCCCGCCACTAAGCCGGACATAATCAGCCACGGGAATGGCGGGGGGGGGGGGGGGGTCCTCTCTTTGGTGACAACAGAGCAAGGGATGGGAGTGAGGGTGGGGGAGAGGGTAGTAGTGAGACTCAGGTAGAGCTCAGTACAGTATTATACTGTCAGGAAGAGCTCAGGCACAAAACCATGTAAACGGCAATTCAAATATGTAATGTATATAACAGATTTTTTACCTGAAAATAATTTTAATTCTCACTAATTCCACTTTTCATATAATCACATAATAAAATAATAATAATAAAACATTTATATAGCACCCGATCCAGCAAGCCGTTCTTGGGTGCTTTACATAACAAACAAATATACAGGAAAATAAATTTCACCTAGTTAAAAGCAGATTTAAACAAATGTGTCTTAAGACCTTTTTTAAAAGCACCAACAGATTTACAATCAGTGATATATCCTGGCAGAGCATTCCACAGTCTCAGGGCAGCAATACTAAAATCACGATCCCCAAAGCCTTTGAGTCTGCTCCGAGGAACTGCTAACTGGCTGGAGACTGTGGAGCGCAGTGTTCGAACATTTGTTCTCTCCTGGAGCATATCTCTCATATATTCTGGAGCCTGATCATGCAAGGCACGATATACAAGAAGCAGCACCTTGAAATCAATCCTCTTCTCCAGAGGGAGCCAGTGTAATGATTTCAGCACAGGAGTGATGTGATCAGATTTCTTTGTACCCGTCAACAACCTGGCAGCCGCATTCTGTATACGTTGCAGTTTTGAAATACTTGACAGCAGCAGACCATACAAGAGAGCATTACAATAATCCAGGCGTGAACCAATGAAAGCATGAGTAACCTTCTGTAACGCGTCACATGTCAGGGCATCCTTGATGGATCTGAGATGTCTCAGTTGCATAAATGATGCTTATGGATAGATGAACACAAAATGAAGGAATATAAAAGAAATTAACTTTTTGAAAGTTTGGTTCCAATGTTTGTCTCCATTTTTGGATTGGCGTTCACGTGGTTTTGCGCCTGAACCCTTCTGCACAAGAAGATCACATGATGATGTACTTGAGCATCTGATGATGTAGTAGATCATGCGATGATGTAGTAGATCATCTGATGATGTAGTAGATCATCTGATGATGTATTAGATCATGTGATGGTGTAGTAGATTATGTGTGATGATGTCATAGATCATGTGATGATGTAGCATATCATGTGATGATGTAGTAGATCATGTGATGATGTAGCATATCATGTGATGATGTAGTAGATCATGTAGCAGATGTAATAGATCATGTGACGATGTAGTAGATCATGTGATGAAATAGTTGATCTAGGTCGAGATGTAGTTGATCATGTAGCAGATGTAATAGATCATGTGACGATGTAGTAGATCATGTGATGAAATAGTTTATCTAGGTCGAGATGTTGTTGATCATGTGACGATGTGGTAGATTATGTGATAAGGTAGCAGATCATGTGACGATCTTAATAGATCATGTGATGATGTGGTAGATCATATATGACGATATAGTGGATCATGTGACAGTGTAATAGGTCAGGTGATGATGTAGTAAATCATATGGCTATTTACCAGATGCATAGTTTTGGAGGCGTATCTGAAAGTGAGCGTTTTGAATTTCCTCTGAAAAGATGCCGTTTATAAAGCATTGCACTGTGGACGTAGCCATACACATTGAAACGGTCAAGTCCCAAAAAGAAAAACAGCAAGAAAAATGGGATGCTATAAAATGGAAATTAATTTGATGAAAGTTACTATTGGCAAAAAGGGATAATTAGTTCAATAAAATTCTAATAAATTCAAAATAAATGCTAAAAATGTTGGCATGAATTTGTACTCAAATAAATAATGTTTTCTATATTGCATTTAGGTACAAATCCTTAGTCTTACGTAACCAATATCATTGCTATGGTGATCGTGTGCATATATTTTGTAGCAAATTCCAATACTCACATTTTAAGCTTTCTAAGATAAATTGTTATATTTGCATTCTGAAATGCTGTGCATGAAGTATGAAGGTAAATCTATGGAGATTCTTTAAAGCTATTTAGACTATTTTATTACTAACAGTAACACAGTGTGCTTTTTTTCTTCTTCTTTCTTTTTAAGGAGAGCTCATATCAAAACTGGTCGTGATGAATTAAGGCAACAGCAGACGACATTTATCTCTCGCAGTATGCGCTGTGGCTCTGAGTTAAGTTGCATATTTGTCATTGGAGAGAAAAGGACGCGGACAGTTCAATTGCATTCTATTAAATTCAAAATAAATGCTTAAAATGTTTGCATAAATTTACATTCAAATAAAAGTTCTATTCAAATAAATCATGTTTTATGTGTTGCATTTAAGTAGAAATCCTTAGCTTCCCATAACCAATGTATTCCTATGGAAATCGTGTGCATATATATGTTATGTAAAGCATTCGCAACATTGGATGGATAACGCCAAATTTTCTGGCTTCCAAATTGTCTGGCTTCCATTCTACATTTATTTCTTTTTATTTGTACAGCCCGGCAGACAGACATACTACGCGTAAATGTTGTGAGGACAATAAAACCATCATGAGAAACAATTGTTCAATATGACCTCTCGGGGAGGGGGGGGGGGGGGACGCAGTGCCTGCCCCCTGGTGGCCGGCTTGGGAGTGACGGCGGCGCACAGGCAGACGCTGTTGAGTGGCAACCTGGCGCCTGATTACAGTAACCAACGCCCTACCCGGCAGTTTGTGGGCGCTACGGGCGACGCTAGGCTGCACCCCGGAGGTGGAGATAGCGGGGGGGGGGAGGGTGTGTGAGGGGGGGGGGGTGAGAGGGAGGGGAGTGGGGAGGGGGAGGGGGAGGAGGTGGCAGCAGGATTAAGGGGGCGAGTGGTGCGGCCAAGTGAGGGAAGGTTGGGAGGGTGTGGCTAGTAAATGAGTGTCAGTGGGTTGGGTGGGTGAGTTATTGAGTGGTGGTTGAGTGAATGGGTGAATGGATGAGTGAATGGATGAGTGAATGGATGGTCGGAATGGTGGGTGAGTGGGTTGCTGAGTGGGTGAGGGGTGCGTGAGTGACTAAATGAGTGAGTGAGTGAGTGCATGAGTGAGTGGGTGAGTGAGTGAGTGAGTGAGTGAGTGAGTGGGTGAGTGCATTGGTGGGTGAGTGAATGAGTGAGTGAATGGGTGGGTGGTTAGGTGAGTGAGTGAATTGGTGGGTGAATGAATGACCGGGAGGGTGGTTAGTTGTGTGAGTGAGTGAGTGAGTGAGTGAGTAAGTGAGTGAGTGAGTGAGTGGATTGGTGGGTGAGTAAATCAGTGAGTGAATGAGTGAGTGGGTGGGTGGGTGAGACCTAAATTCCTTGATGAGTGGATTGGTGGGTGAGTATATCAGTGAGTGAATGAGTGAGTGGGCGGGTGTGTGGGTGAGACCTAAAGTCCTTGATGAGTGGATTGGTGGGTAGGTAGATGGGTGATTGGGTGGTGAGTTAGTAGGTGAGTCAGTGAGTGGGTCAGTCAGTCAGTCAGTCAGTCAGTCAGTCAGTCAGTCAGTCAGTCAACATTTGAGGTGCTAGCAGAATAGCTCCGTATTTGTAGCAAGTCGCACTCCTTGTTGCTGTATAGTGATTCCCCAGTGAGATGTGGAACCAATGGCACTGGTCCATGATGCAACATCTCTCACTCAGTCATATTATCCTGACATTTAACCAGTCACTTCCTTATTCCAATAATACCACGCACTAGGTGAGGTTGTGTCAAGTGCCTTTATCTTTAGAATACATTGAAACCTCTCTAACCAACCACCTCCACATATCGACCACTCCCATATATTGATCGCTTTATTTGGGTCCCAAACGATCGCCTATACGATACCATTGTAGCGATAAAAAAACTCCCTAAACCCACCACCTTCGCAAATCAACCATTTAAAGTTGGTCCCAGGGTGGGTCGATTTAGAGAGGTTTTACTGTATTTGGTTTGATTCGGCTCAGGATCGAACCCACAACCACCATCATGGGAAGCGGATACTCCACGACAAGCACATGCCGGCCCAATGGGCGGGAGGGTGGGGAGGGGGGGGGCGCGGGTAAAGTACTTAAAGCTGCATAGTCCGATGAAAACATAAAATTTTCAAAACCAAAACAATTATCTAGATTTGCTTCTTCATATCTAACTTAGATGCTGGTGCACTTATTAAACATTTGTCATAACATATAAGGGGGTACTGAGTCAATTAATAGAACCTGTCACTGCAGAAGCCTATGCCGCTATGGTGATAGAATTTTGGCAAGCTTGCCAAAATTAATTTACCATGTTTCCATTTCAAATATTTCAAAAGTTAGTGATTTAAAATAAAAGTTACTTCAAACTAAAGTAAAGGCCCTGTCACACTACGACGTAACGACGTCAACGTATGGAGAACGTGAAAAACGTCGAACTTCTCGGCGTAGTATGCAAATTTGGGCACAAGTTGAACGTGGATGCAGTGTAGTGGACGAGAGAGTAACGGCGGTAAAGCGTAGTGATAGCGTCATTCAACGAGAGAGGACAACGTAATTATGCTCAGGGTACGTTATGTACGTTATTCCATCGCCAGAACTACGTCACTTTATGTTACCTTACGTTATTTACATCATGAAACGGTAGCAAAACGGTAAACTTACGTTGGACGTACGTTACGTGTCCGTTATCCCGACAGTTTCACTACGCGGACTGCACGTTTCCACTGGCTTTAATGTGGGTCAAGGGAGTGCAACGCACTGCAACGTAGTGCAACGTAGTGCAACATAGTGCAACGTAGTGACCAACATTTTAATAACGTCTGTTTAATGTCATTGACGTTCGCCGAATGTGAACAGAACGTACGGCGAACGTAAACCCTTACGTTCGAGGTACGTTGAAAGTTTTGAACATGTCCAAAACCTCGATGTAACTCAACGTAACACGATGTAATGTGACGTAGCTCGACGTCAGTCTAACGTCATTCTGACATCATCATAACGTAACCCAACGTACGTCAACGTAATGACGAAAAATGACCACGTTAGGCTCACGTTCACTCGTTACGTCGTAGTGTGACAGGGGTATAAGGTAGATTAAAACGATCAACCTAATATGTTTATCTCAGAAAATGAGAGAAACTCAAAACCATCGGACTATGCAACTTTAAGAAGTCAGTGTGGAAGAGGTGGTAGGCGGGGGGGGGGGGGGGGGGGGGGGCAGGTGGAGGTGGGGGGGAGCAGTGGGCAATGATCGATGGCAGAAGCTTTTTAGGAGGCTTAAAGTTCGGCAGACACTCTGCGATATCGCTGGGGGTCGAGTAGCATGGAACTCTTTGTTTGATGGAGCTTTACGTCCTGACAACATTTAAGGTCATATTAGGGTGGGGCATGGAACTCCTTGTTGTGGTAATTGCAGAGTGGGTTGATGGTGATCGATACAAAAAGTGTATTTTCTACGATTCAAATCTTGAATCGTGAGCCTTTAAATTGATCGGTTAGTTGATTGTGAGGATGTGAGTATGTAATCTCCTGTAGCGACAGGTAGCGCGTTCGAGTCCGATTTGATCTGTTAGTGTCAGAGAGCGGTGTTGGGAGGAGGGGAGCTTAGATTTTACGAGTGTAGGTATGTGCTGCTTACGCGGGGCGCCGTATGAGCTTTAGTGGCTGGCAGTTAGTCTGTGTGAATAGATGTTTGTTTGTTTGTTGTTGTTTCATGTCCTGGCAACATCTAAGGTCATACCAGGACGGGGTGAATAGATGTGTTTGTGATGGTGTTTGTGATAGTGTGCTGCATGCTGGATTGCTGTCTGTATGTGGCATTTGAGATGTGTGTTGTGGTTGGTTGGTTGTTGGTGTTTTATGTCCTGGCAACATCTAAGGTCATATCAGGATGGGGTGAATACATGTGTTTGTGATGGTGTTTGTGAGAGTGTACTGCATGATGGATTGTAGTCTGTTTGTGGCGTTTGCGATGTGTGTTGTGGTTGGTTGTTGGTGTTTTATGTCCTGGCAACATCTAAGGTCATATCAGGACGGGGTGAATACATGTGTTTGTGATGGTGTTTGTGATAGTGTGCTGCATGCTGGATTGCAGTCTGTTTGTGGCATTTGAGATGTGTGTTGTGGTTGGTTGGTTGTTGGTGTTTTATGTCTTGGCTACATCTAAGGTCATATCAGGACGGGGTGAATAGATGTGTTTGTGATGGTGTGTGAGTGTGTGCTGCATGATGGATTTCTGTATGTATGTGACATTTGAGATGTGTGTTGTGGTTGGTTGGTTGTTGGTGTTTCATGTCCTGGCAACATCTAAGGTCATATCAGGACGGGGTGAATACATGTGTTTGTGATGGTGTTTGTGAGAGTGTTCTGCATGATGGATTGCAGTCTGTTTGTGGCGTTTGCAATGTGTGTTGTGGTTGGTTGGTTGTTGGTGTTTCATGTCCTGGCAACATCTAAGGTCGTATCAGGACGGGGTGAATAGATGTGTTTGTGATGGTGTTTGTGAGAGTGTGCTGCATGATGGATTGCTGTCTGTATGTGGCATTTGAGATGTGTGTTGTGGTTGGTTGGTTGTTGGTGTTTTATGTCTTGGCTACATCTAAGGTCATATCAGGACGGGGTGAATAGATGTGTTTGTGATGGTGTGTGTGAGTGTGTGCTGCATGATGGATTGCTGTCTGTTTGTGGCGTTTGAGATGTGTGTTGTGGTTGGTTGGTTGTTGGTGTTTTATGTCCTGGCAACATCTAAGGTCATATCAGGACGGGGTGAATAGACGTGTTTGTGATGGTGTTTGTGAGAGTGTGCTGCATGATGGATTGCTGTCTGTATGTGGCGCTTGAGATGTGTGTTGTGGTTGGTTGGTTGTTGGAGTTGTATGTCCTGGCAACATCTAAGGTCATATCAGGAAGGGGACCGACTTGTGACAGTGCGCACTGATGGCGACTTTATAGTGCTGCACGATTGGGAGACCAGAGCACTGACACCATGACCTGATATCCCATTCAGTTACATTATCCTGGCACGGAGCAAACCAGTCCTTGCAATATCCTAATAATGCCGAGCGTCAGGCTCGGAAGTGACAAATACAAATTGTGACAATACACATATGTCACATGTGTGGTGTGTGTGCTTGGTGGTTGTGTGTAATTTACATGTTGTGTGTGTTTGTTCCATGTCGCACGTGTGGTGTGTGTGTTTGGTGGTTGTGTGTAATTTCCATGGTGTGTATTGTGTCTGTTTGTTCCATGTCGCACATGTGGTGTGTGTGTTTGGTGGTTGTGTGTAATTTATATGCTGTGTGTGTTTGTTCCGTGTCATACATGTGTGGTGTGTGTTTGGTGGTTGTGTGTAATTTACATGGTATGCGTCGTGTGTGTTGTGTGTTTGGGTATACGGCGTGTGCGTCTAGTGGGGTCACGTGACGGTGAGAAATAGCCACAGAGGCGAGGGAACGGACAACAACTAGTTCGGGTTCCTCTGCTAAAAACGATCGGGCCTCCCGCGATAACGAAGATAAATCAACAACAGAAAAACACGAAGTGTCCATTAAGTGCCGTCCCAATGACACTTCAAAGTAAAACAAAACCGACCACTTCGCCGATTTTTTTTTATTGATTTTTTTTATTGCAGACGCAACAGCATTCTTAACTAAGAGAAGAACACAACGAAAGCAATTACTGTCGCATTCCCACACACACAAAATAATATGTCCTTCAACAGTAAAACAATGACAAAGTAGGGATAAAACTATCGCATTCTGGGCTGAGAAATCAATGATGTTGGCATGTAGCCTATCTTAGGTCCTGGGGGGGGGGGGGGGAAATTACCCCCGATATTATATTCTTTCTCTTACTTTTTTTTTCACCGCGCGCTCTGGTCGTGGTATACTGATGAGCGTCTCCTCTAGGTCCTAGTTTTACTAGAAGTTAACCTCATGTTAGCCTCGGGTAATGTGCGAAGGCGGTCTGGAAGACTCACCACCAACCCTTAAGGGTGCATTCCTTACACGCGGTATGTGGTATGGGGCATGCGGCATGCAGCATGCGGTATGTGAATGGCATGATTCCTTACACGCGGCATGTGGCATGCGGCATGCAGCACACGACTGGCTATATTTAAAAAATAAACAAGTATACTCAATACTGCACTGTATATGACCTAATATGGCATTTATATCTATGTACCTCTTGGTATGTCACATGGGGGTTCCTACCTTTATGATTACCAAATTATAGATAAGTATTCATATTTTTGTGGCTATGGTAGCATTTTTACCAACCCGAACCCCACCACCACCACTACCATATGTTTCCCCTCTGCACCCTTGTGTGTGACCGTTCCGTAATGCTCAGTCACCTCTCCTCGTCTAAAACTAATGGACAAGTGCGACTGACTGAACCTCACCACCACCACTACCATATGTTTCCCCTCTGCACCCTTGTGGGTGACCGTTCCGTAATGCTCAGTCGCCTCTCCTCGTCTAAAACTAATGGACAAGTGCGACTGATGTTTCTATTCGCACACCGCGTGCCGCATACCGCATGCCGCACCGATCGCTACAGGGACCGATCGAGTTGACGCATTCGCATTCGCATTCGCATTCACATACCGTGTGTAAGGAATGTAGTCCATTGACTTCAAGGCGTTTTGATTTTTTGCCGCATTCGCATTCGCATACCACATGCCGCATGCCGCATGTAAGGAATGCGCCCTTTACCCATCCCCGTCCCCTCCCATAGCACAGCATTCCCTTACCACTACAGTATAACCCCGTTAAACCAAACTTGAAGGGACCCTAGAAATTTGTTTGGTTTAACCGATCATTGGTTTAACCGAGCTTTGGCTTCGACTTTGAGTTGGCTTTGGCAAAAACGCAGGTGCATTATGAATGGAATATACAATGTGTGTGGACACTTTGATTATTGTTTTTTATGTATATACAGTATAACCCAGTTAAACCAAGCTCAATTAAACCAAACCAGGGAGCCTAGGTGGTGTAATGGTTAGTACACTGGCCCGGAATGCATAGAGATCTGGGTTCGAGTCCCCATCTAGGCGCAATATTTCCCATTTTCATCACCCCCACGACACACACACACACATATATATTGTTGACCATGCAAGTGATGTTGTATTATCCATAATATATAAATATATATATATATATATATATATTATATTATTATGTATAATACAACATCACTTGCATGGTCAACAATTTTGAAGGAAGTCGATGAGTGTCTTAGTAAACTGGCACTTGGTGCCGCTGTGGTCGACCGGTGGGCATAGATAAAGGCGTCATTGGGGGATGGTTTCGCGCCCAGGGCTTGCCCACCATGCCAGGCAGGAGCGCAGTTTGCCAACACTGCACCAACCTGCCGTCAAAACCTACGTATACACACGCCCAGCTATATAATGTATGAACTGTTTTGTGTCTCATTTGACTGTCCCGCTGATGACAGGACACCTGTGTCAACATTTTAACAATTTACTCCAGCTATATATACGTGTCAATATATATATATATATATATATATATATGTATATGTGTGTGTGTGTGTGTGTGTGTGTGTGTGTGTGTGTTTCTGCGTGTGTGTCTGCGTGTGTGTCCGTATAAATATATGATGATAATAATAATAATAACAATTCCCTTCCATGCCTTTTTACTCGCATAATGCTTATACATCATATATATATATATATGTGCTGAAGTATATATATGCACATATGTGTGTACTAAAGTATATATATATATATATATATATATATATGCTGCAGTATATATATATATATATATATATATATATATATATAAATGCATATATGTATGTGTATGTATACATACGTAGTTGTATTTATCTTCCTGGCACTTCAGCATTCAAACCAATGTTATCCTGTTAAAGTGTTATCCGAGGACACTCAAATTTGACAAAAACAGGTTTTACATTTGACAAATTGGCAGGAGTTTGTCAATCACAGGGGTCAGTGAAGACAGGTACTGCTGTATTCGAATGTTGGTTAATTTATATATCGAGAGAGCAGCATCGGGGAATGTTATCAGTAGAAGTAGTATTTGTATATATATGTGGGTGAGTGGGTGGGTGGGAGTGTGTGTGCAGGGTTGCGCGGCGGGGCTGCGCGGCGGGGCTGCGCGGCGGGGCTGCGCGGCGGGGCTGCGCGGCGGGGCTGCGCGGCGGGGCTGCGCGGCGGGGATGCGCGGCGGGGATGCGCGGCGGGGATGCGCGGCGGGGATGCGCGGCGGGGATGCGCGGCGCCTACGGCGTGCGTCAGCCGACACCCCGGCTGACCACCCGTCCCCCCCCCCCCCCCCGGGACCCTTGGGGATTCCCGGGCGGCAGCGTTCGTAAACCCATGTCAGTAACGTGTCGAGCTAGATGACTTCATGGTGCTTTCCCGACGTCCCTACAGTTTGATTTTTGGTGGGAGAGGGAGGGAGTGGGTTTTTTGTGTGTGGGGGGTTGGTTTTTGTGTGGAGTGTTTATTAAATTTTTAGTTAAACCGCTGGCTACTGGGGACCAGTTTTTAATAGTTATGGAGCCATGGGGAGGTTACACTTGTAAATACGTAATCACTGAGTTGGCGAGCTCTGGAGTCGGAGAGGGTGGGGTGGAGGCCAGAGTGATGCCAGTGGTAGTTGTGGGAGTGGTGGTGGTGGTGGTGGCGGTGATGGTGGTGATGGTAGTGGTGGTGGTGGTGGTGGCGCTGGTGGTAGTCGTGATGGTGGGGATGGTGGTGGTGGATGTGTGGGGTGGTCGTGATGGTGGTGGTGGTCATGATGGTGGTGGTGGATGTGTGGGGTGGTGGTTATGGTGGTGGTGGTGATGGTAATGATGGTGATTGTGGTGGTGGTGATGATGGTGATTGTGGTGGTGGTGGTCGGTGGTGGTGGTGGTGATGATGATGATGATGGTGATGGTGATGGTGGGGTGGGAGGTATAGAGTGGGAGTAGGGGTGTGGGTGTAGATGAGGTGGTGGTGATGGTGGTGGTGGTGATGGTGGTGGATGTGTGGGGTGGTGATGGTGGTGGTGGTGGTAGTGGTGGTGATGATGGCGGTGATGATGGTAGTGGTGGTGGTGGTGATGATGATTGTGGTGTGGGGTGGGAGGTATAGAGTGGGAGTAGGGGTGTTGTTGGGTGTAGATGAGGTGATGATGGTGGTGGTGGACGTGTGGGGTGGTGGTTTGTTTGTTATTGTTTTACGTCCTAGCAACATCTAAGGTCATATCAGGATGGGTACCGACTTGTGACAGTGCGCACTCATGGCAACTTTATAGTGCTGTCCCACTGGGAAACCAGGCCGCCAGCACCATGACCCGGTATCCCACTCAGTCACATTATCCTGACACTGAGCACTCCAATCCTTGCCCTATCCTAATAATGCCGAGCGCCTGGCTAGGAAGCGACAAGTATCAATTTTAAAGTCATTGGTTTGACTCGACCGGGACTCGAACCCACGACCCCACGATATACCAGCACGGGAGACGGACGCTCTAACTCATTCGGCCATCCCGTCTGTATGGTGGTGGTGGTGGTGATGGTGGTGGTGGTGATGATGATGATGATGATGGTGGTGTGGGGTGGGAGGTATAGAGTGTGAGTAGGGGTGTGGGTGGGTGTAGATGAGGTGATGGTGGTGGTGGTGTGGGGTGGGAGGTATAGAGTGTGAGTAGGGGTGTGGGTGGGTGTAGATGAGGTGATGATGGTAGGTTGCGTGAGATGGGATGGTGTGTGTTGGATGAAGGGTGGGGGTTGTTGGTGCGGGTATTGGGGTGGCAGTGGTAGGTAGGAACGTGGTGAATTGGCGGTATGGCGTTGGGGTGCACCATATGTAACATTGTTGCTCTTATGACATACAGAAAAAAACGGAAAGCACGGAGGAGCAGCACGGCGGCGGGACTGTCGTGCCTGTTTGCCGGCCCGTTTATTGGGTGATACCGGGGAGGCCCCTGGTGGCAAAACAAGCCTGAGCGTTCCCCTCTCTTTTAAAGTTGCATAGTCCGATGGTTTTAAGTTTCTGAAATTTTCTGAGGTTGTTCGTTATAATGTATGTTACTCTATCTGGAAGTAACTTTTATTTTAAGTGGCTAACTTTTGAGATATTTAAAGTGGAACCATGCCAAATTAATTTTGGCAAGCACGCCAAAACTCTGACCCCATAGGCTTCTGCAGTAACAGGTTCTATTCAATTGCCTTGGTATGCCCTTGTATGTGCCGACAAATGTTTAATAAATGCACCAGTATCTAATTTAGATATGTAGAATCACATTTAGATAATTGTTTTGGTTTTGAAAATTTGATATTTTCATCGGACTATGCAGCTTTAATATACTCACTAAAGGGTCCTTCATAATTATCAACATTTTCACAAGTGTACAAATTGTACATTGGGGAGAGAGGTGGGGTGGGGTGGGAGGTACGCTTTCTACAAATTATGAAAATGTTGGTCAAAATATTGTAAAATATCAAAATTTTTATTTTACACTTTGTGGGGGAGGGCAGAGACATGGACAATCTCTAAGAAAATGTACAAACGTTTAGCAGCATTTGAGATGTGGACTTATCGAAGGATGATGAAAATATCATGGACAAAGAAGATCACCAACAAAGAAGTTCTCAGAAAAATTAGAAATAAGAAAAGCTTGTTTGCCACTATACAGACAAAGAAACTGATTTATTTTGGCCACATCATTCGTCAGAGTTCAATATACCGTACATTGTTGGAAGGGAAGGTAAATGGCAGCAGAGGGAGAGGGAGACCAAGAACATCATGGTTTACAAATATTTCACAGTGGACAGGCTTGAATTATTCACAGTCTATCAGAACAGCACAACATCGGGACAAGTGGAGAACCATTGCATCCAACCCTCGACTAGAGGACGGAACTATTGATTGATTGATTGGGGGAGGGGGGTTGGTCATGAAAAGGTGTGTTTTGTTAACTTATGACAATGTGGATTATGAAGCACCCCTAACCAATATAGGTTGATTTTTAAAAAGGTGTGACTATTGTTTGTAAGTGTCGTACTTAGGGGGATTTGTTAAAACTGTTTGTTTGTTTGTTGTTGTTTTACGTCCTAGCAACATCTAAGGTCATATCAGTAACTAAAACTACTGGTAAGTGGTATCCCAGCGGGGCAGCGTTATAAAGAATGTATACTTTCACGATATGACCTTTGCTGTTGCTAGGATTGATTGGCTGATTGATTGATTGCTGATGGTATAACATCATGTCAGTAACAAGGGTCATATACATAACTGAAAACGTAGTACTATCTATTTTGTCAGTTTTGTTAATCACATTCATATTGCCTACTGAGGAATTTACAGGAAAATCTGAAATGGCCAGATTTGGGTCAAGTGACAGCAAAAACAATGATATCAGATTGAATTTTGAAGTGATTAAATGGGTAGGAAATGACAACACTATTTTATTCATAAAACAGCACAAATTACAAGTCCATGTGTTCTTATAAGAACTGTGAAATTTGTTTGTGCAGGAGGTCTTGCATGTTATTTACATCTACACACTCAAGCAGAATGTCTGTCTCGATGGACACTGACGCCTTTGGTAAAAAATGTATGAGTGAGCCAAGAGTTTGGCCAGTGTGCCACTGAATGAAGACTACTTATGCTAGGTACACACATAGCGTATAGGATTCGCGCACTAAAACTCCCGATCCGCTTAAAACTGAAAACGGGCCGATTCATTTTTTGAATCGCGAATCGCAATCGTAAAGGTAGTACACACCTAACGCTTTAGCCCTAAAAATGTGTTTTTAGTCATGAATCGCAATCGGTAGGTGTGCTAGGGGAGTGCACACCTCACGATTTTTGGGCAGTTTTAGATCGTATACGGTAGGTGGGTGCGGAAAAACGATCGTAAACGGTAGGCGTGTACCGGGCATTAGTCCCGCCGACATCCAGCATTGATTGGTTGGTTGTTGCAGTTTTAGGCCCTGGCAACATCTAAGGTCATAATAGGATGGGTACCAACTTGCGACAGTGCGCACTCATGGCGACTTTATAGTGTTGCCCCACTGGGAGACCAGGCTGCCATCACCATGACCTGATATCCCACTCAGTCACATTATCCTGACACTGGGCCCAACCAGTCCTTGCCCTATCCTAAAAATGCGGGGTGCCTGGCTCGGAAGCGACAAGTATCAATTTTTAAGTCATTGGTTTGAATCGACCAAGCTTCAAATCCCACGATCTACCAAAACGGGAGACGGATGCTCAACTCATTCAGTCATTCGGTCATCCCGGCCATCCCGGTCATCCCATCTGGTTATCCAACGTGATGATGTGGCTGTTCTTAAATGCATGGCGCGTCCTGATATGTCCTTAGATTTTGCCAGAATGTAAAACTCCAACAACCAACCAATCAATGCATGATATTGATAGAGTGATGCTATTCAACACATTGTCTGGACGTTGCTAGGATGAAACCCCATGGCGATGTTATTCAACACATTGTCTGGAAGTTGTTATGATGTAACCCCATGGAGTGATGTTAATGTTATTCAACACATTGTCTGGAAGTTGTTATGATGTAACCCCATGGAGTGATGTTAATGTTATTCAACACATTGTCTGGAAGTTGTTATGATGTAACCCCATGGAGTGATGTTAATGTTATTCAACACATTGTCTGGAAGTTGTTATGATGTAACCCCATGGAGTGATGTTAATGTTATTCAACACATTGTCTGGAAGTTGTTATGATGTAACCCCATGGAGTGATGTTAATGTTATTCAACACATTGTCTGGAAGTTGTTATGATGTAACCCATGGACGTGATGTTAATGTATTCAACACATTGTCTGGAAGTTGCTATGATGTAACCCCATGGAGTGATGTATGTTATTCAACACATTTGTCTGGACGTTGTTATGATGTAACCCCATGGAGTGATGTTTATGTTATTCAACACATTGTCTGGACATTGCTAGGATGGAACCCCATGGACTGATGTTATTTGACACATTGTCTGGACGTTGCTAGGACGGAACCCCATGGCGATGTTATTTAACACATTTGTCTGGACGTTGTTATGATGTAACCCCATGGAGTGATGTTAATGTTATTCAACACATTGTCTGGACGTTGTTATGATGTAACCCCATGGAGTGATGTTAATGTTATTCAACACATTGTCTGGATGTTGCTAGAGTGTAACCCCATAGACTGATGTTATTCAACACATTGTCTGGATTTTGCTAGGATGTAATTCCTCAGTTAACCAGCCAAAGTGTACGCCCTTTTAGCCAGCATGAACGGTTGCAGAACCGCGCATGCGCACTCGCATACACTCGGGTTTGAAGCGCATGTTTCAGACATGGCGTGGGTGGTTGCTGTTTGTTTCCGGTTAGAGCAGATGTAGCTGTGATTTTGTGAGGCCGGGTGGTGTGATTGGCGAGGCGTGTGAGCTGTTGTTTTGGGGGAGTTTTCAGTCGCATTGGTGCGCTGAAGGCTGCAAATCTCCAGCACTGTATGGGCACCACTGGAAGCGGTCCCATGTGGTCGGGAGTTGGTTTCCGATGGGTAGTGGTCAGAGAAAATGCGAACAAGACAGAGAAATCGTAAAGGTGAAGGGCCCCACCCAAGAACACAACTACCCTGGTCAGGGGAAGAAGTATGCCTGGGAGAAAATCGAAAGGGCAGAGTCTAGGAAAGAGAAATGAGGAGAGTTGAGTCAAAGGACCGTGTCTATTTGCTCTATGGTGACCAACCAGTGAGCCATAGACACGGACAGAGTAGAAAGTGAAATGCCCGCGTGCTCCCCCTCCTGGAACTCTTTTCAGACATATCAAGGAGGAGCAAGGCCGGCGGAGAGGAGATAGAGAGAGGTGTGGACAGAGTGTGGTCCGGATAGCAAGTGGCGGAGGTGTATGAGATTTGTGGGCTGATGGGGGGATAGATTGTGTGAAGGTGTGTGGGTGTGGATGTGGGTGTTTAGATATGAGGGTGGGTATGAAGGGGTGAGTGGGCGGGAGCATAGCATAGTAGTTTACCGTCCGTCTCCCGTTTTAGTACCCTGATCGAGTCAAAGCAATGACTTAATAATGTATACTTGTCACGACCTTGCCTGGCGCTCTGCATTACTAGGATAGGGCAAGGGGCAGTGGAATGAGGAAGACCAATTGTCCACGATTGTAATTTTCCCTGCTTAATCAACTCATGTACCTGGGGGAAAAAATGTGTGAAAATGTGGTTAAGGGGCGAGGGGTGAGTGGGTGGGTGAGTGGGTGGGTGAGTGGGTGGGTGAGTGGGATGTGAGTGAGGTGAGGCAGGCGGTGTGGCATGTGTGCGATTGTGCACGTGAAGGTGTGAGGGTGTGAGGGTGATGGAGGGGTGTGGGTGTGTGTGTGTGGGGGGGGGGGGGGGGGGGGTTATCAGGGCTGGGTTCAACGCGGGGCCGACCGGGGTACACGCGCCGGTGATAAAACAGCCCTGGCGGCGGTGTGGGACGGCCAGTTGGTTGGTTGGTTGTTGGAGTTTTAAGTCCTGTCAAGGGAGTGTAGGAGTGTGGGAGTGTAGGAGTAAGATCATATCAGGATGGGTACCGACTTGTGACAGTGCGCACTCATGGCGACTTTATATTCATAGTGCTACCCCTTTGGAAAATCAGGCTGCCAGTCCCATGACCCGATATCACACTCAGTCACATTATCCTGGCACTGTGCCAACCAGTCCTTGCCCTATCCTATTAATGCCAAGCGCCAAGCTAGGAAGCGACGAGTATCAATTTTGTAAGTCATTGATTTGACTCGACTGGGAAACCAACTCTCG
>JASIRB010004255.1:0-19997 GCA_030323885.1 Branchipolynoe longqiensis | reverse complement strand
TAGTCCTGCCTCAGAAACACTCCATATACTATCCCGATATTGGACTACATACTAGCTTCCTTATCAACTGTGTTTATATCAAAGTGTTCATGATTATGTGTATGGGCTTACCTAGTCCTGCCTTAGACAGATACTGCATGTGTCATATTTTTGATAGTTGTTTTGTGTGTGATGTGGTTGGGGTTTATGTGTATGTGTATAGATGCCCACTTAGTCCATCACTAAACTTGTTATAGCTCCATATTGTTTCCCTTCCATCTCTCCTCTAGCACCTCATAAAAGTTAGGGCATTGAAATCAACTAATCCATGGATTTATAACCCAGGCAGTACCTTACACTAAATTGCATGACATATATTTGACGCCCTGCTACCCATTGCAATCTTCTTGCTAACCAATACCCAGAACCTACAGAGACACGTGATAATATCCAAACTGAATACTCTAGCTAACCCCTCTAAAATCATAAGAGGGAAACTACTGGTGCCAAAGTCATCTAGGCACATCTCAGCTTAAATAAGCTATTTATCTTCACAGAAACATTTTTGAAGATTTTATTTGTGTTCTTTTTTGTGTGTTAAAAAAAATTGATATATATATATATATATATAGATTGTTTTATTATTTTGTTCATATATCATATAACTTTTAAAGCTTAATAGAATGACTGGGACAATGCGGGGGGGACCTGGGTACCGGGGGACAGTGTGCAGAGGATATGAGCATGGGACAAGTGGCTGGGCAGGCTTCCTCTGAACGAACTGAAGGGTCTGCCAGGTTTCAAAATAGCACACCTAAATGTACGTAGTCTCACACATAAAATAGAGCAATTAAGAATTGATCTGCCAGGATCGGGACTTGATATTTTCACAGTATCAGAAACATGGCTCAATAGCCTTATAGAAAAAAAAACTAACTTCAATAACAAACTACACCTTCCTTAGGTATGATCGAAAAGCAAAACATCTAAATGGGCAAGCCAAAGCTGGAGGTGGACTAGGAATTTACTGCCGAAATTCTCTACAAGTAGATTCTAATAGATATGCAGATAAAAATATTTGAAATGCTGTGCTGGAACTGCAATGGGTGCTTGTAACAAGGCCTTATTCAAAGAAGATCCTAATTGGAAATGTGTACAGACCACCAGATGGAAGTGTTAAACAGGCCTTTGAGGAATTGAGCATTATGATGAGTGAAATAGATGACATAGACAAGGATGAGACCCTACTGATAGGCGACTTCAATGCAGACTGTAGTGCTAAGAGAAAGCTACCAGCCATAATCATAAATCAATTTGCTTCAGAACATGAGCTCCAACAGCTGATAGATAAACCGACTAGGTCAACTAGAACTACTGCAACCACAATCGATTTAGCCTTTACTAACATCAAGTATTGCACTCAAGCAGGAGTCCTTAACTACAATGTCAGTGACCATAAGCCAGTCTATATTATCAAAAAGAAACCCAGAAATAACCTAAAAACCACCGCATACTGCGGAAGGACATATAGAAACTTTTCAACTGATGCACTTAGGACAATCTTGCAGAGTTATAACCCCACTACAATATTTGAAGAACGGGATCCCAACAAATGTTGGGATATTTTAGAAGATGTGATCAACCAGGCAGCAGATACACTTTGTCCGATGACTGAACTAAAAATAAGAGAGAACACGGCTGTTTACATCACCAATGAACTGATAGAACTACAAAAGGACAGAGATTATTTTAAGCAAAAGGCTGACCTAACCAAAGACCCAGGAGACCAGTTTATAGCAAAATGCTTAACAAGTAAAGCCAGAACAGAGGTGAGGAAAGCGAAATTTATGTACTACATTGATCAAGCCATAAAGCACAACCAGAATCCTAAGAAATTCTGGTATGAACTAAGTCAAATTCAACCAGAAGCCAAACCACAGATAAACAGCATAGTAGACGACAGCACAGGTGAGCGAGTACCTGATGGTCAGTTAGCTGAAGTAATAAACAACTATTTTGTAGACATTGGGGCAAACCTCGCCAAGAAATTCAAACAAAAAACCAAATATCCACAAAATTATCACCCAGTCGCAAATCAACATGAATACAATCTTGAGAAAACAACAAGAAAAGAAGTACTCACCAAGATTGAGGAACTTTCATCATATAAATCATCTGGTATGATGAATATAAATTCAGCCTTCATTAAGACTGCCATTAGCATCCTAATAAATGAATTTACACATCTCTACAACCTTGTCATTGAAACAGGTATATTCCCAGATAAATGGAAAATAGCTAGTGTCACACCAATACCAAAGATAAGTAATCCTAAATCATGCAATGAACTGCGACCAATATCAATACTGCCCCTCCCTGGCAAAGTCATCGAACAAATAATCCATGATCAAATAAAAACCTTCTTGGAAGACACCAACTACCTTGCCAAACAGCAAAATGGCTTCAGAAAAGTTAAATCAACCACAATAGCCCTAGCCACTTTATTAGATGAACTGCTGACTAATATGGATAGAGGAGATCTGACAATAACTGTTTTTCTTGATTTCAAGAAAGCTTTTGACACAATAGACCATGACATTTTACTGTGGAAAATTGAAAGGGCAGGACTTGGTCCTAAATCTTGTACATGTATAGCCAACTATCTATCAAATAGACAACAAGTTACAAAAATAAATGGCACTAAGTCAATGGAGAGATCAATTACAACTGGAGTACCCCAGGGTTCCACGCTTGGGCCACTACTCTTCCTCATATTCATTAATGACTTGCCCTTGGTATCAAATGAGGCCATGTTCACACTGTTTGCTGATGATGCGGCCCTCACAGTCCATAGCCCAAACATTGCATCTGCAGCAGAGGTAGTTGAGGATGTACTAGCTAAGGTTAACATCTGGTGTAAGGAAAATAAACTGACAATTAATGCAAAGAAATCTGAATACATAATTTTTGCAACCAAAGTAAAAAAATCCAGAGCACAACCTATCAATTTACATTTGGGTGATGCAGTAATGAATGAGGTAGAATCATACAAATATTTAGGGACCACACTCGATTCTACACTAAATGGTAATCGACAACTCTCAAGACTTACTCAAATGATAGCCATAAATATGACAACTTTCAGAAAAATTAGGTACTACATGAGCGAGAATACAGCCCTGTTACTATATAAAGCCACTATTCTTCCAATAATTGACTACAATGATTTAATATATGGACTGCTGACAAAACAACAAGAAAACAAATTACAGAGGATTCAAAACAGGGCACTTAGAACTGTCTACAGAGAGAAAACGCTGTCTGTAAAGGAAATGCATGTTAAAGCACAAGTCAGCTACCTTAGTCAAAGGAGGGACACACATCTCCTCAGTCTCATGTATAAAAGATCCAATGATGAACAATATGTTGACCATACAAACAGAGTAACCAGACAGAGCGGTGCTACACTTCTAAAAACACCCATGTCACTAACAAACAAACTGACTAAAGCACCGATTTACAGAGGTGGCACATTGTGGATGCCGAGCGCCCGGCTAGGAAGTGACAAGTATCAATTTTTAAGTCATTGGTTTGACTAGACCACGGCTCGAACCCACGACCCCACGATCTACCAGCATGGGAGACGGACGCTCTAACTCATTCGGCCATCCTGTCTGGTTCTATTTGTCCAATCAGCAATTGGCAACGCTGTTGAATCAATGACTGATGATAAGTGTCCAGAATCAATGGTTAGAGAAAGTTATGAGCGATAGTGTACAGGTGCTACCGGGGTTACCAGACGGGATAGGTCGTGGAATTCGAACCCATGGGTTTGAACGCTGGTGGAGTCAAAACAATGACTGAAAGATTGTTACTTCTCACTTCCGAGCCTGGCGCTCGACGTTATTAGGATAGGGCAAGGACTAGTTGGCTCAGTGTCACGATAATGTGACGCTGTGCGATATTGGGTCATGATGCTGGCGGCCTGATTTCCCAGTGCGGCAGCACTATAAATTCACCATGAGTGTGCACTGTCACAAGTTAGTACCCATCCTGATATCACCTTAGATGTTGCCTGGATAAAAAACTCCAATAACCAACCAAAGAGTGTCGAGAATCAATGGTTAGAGAAAGTTATGAGCGATAGTGTACAGGTGCTACTGTGACTCAGCCATGCGTGACTTAGTCAGGCCTGACCCCCACCCCCTTCTCATTTTTTTTTCTTGAAGATTTATACTGCCTATCATGGATAAGTCTGAACAGAGTTGTTTTCACCATTAGACAGTTTGTCGATAGAAAGCCTGAGCCTACACTTTTACCGACCCAAGGAATTTTTAACCTCCCACACCACATAGACATGGTATGAGAGCAACCGGCCTTTGATGACGCTGTAAGTTATACACAGTGGTTGAAATCCAAATTAGCAGAGATGTGGGGGCACGGGGAATCAAACCACCGACCTTCAGATTAGGAGTCCCCCCTAGAAAAAAGTCAACCACTCTAACCACTCTGCCACAGAGAACATCTTCTCTATCCCTTTTTATGTGCACGGCCTGCTGCTGAGAGGGTCACTATCAATCGACTTTCCCTTAAAGCCGCATAGCATGATGAACGCATCAATTTTTCAAAACCAAAATGCTGATCTAGATTTGATCTTATATATATACTGGTGCACTTGTTTGAGTTGCTTAGTCCGATGGTTTTGAGTTCCTGAAATAAATATATTATATTGATCGTTATAATATACCTTACTTTAGTTTGAAGACATTTTTATTTTAAATGGCCAAGTTTTGATATATTTGAACTGCAAATAGATCAAATTAGTTTTGGCAACCATGCAAAAGCTCCGACACCATAGGCTTCTAAGTTCTACCGTAAGAAGTTCTATTAAATTGATTTCGTATTCGCGTCTATGTGGCAACAAATGCTTAATAAGTGCATCAGTATCTAAGTTAGACATGCAGAATCAATTCTAGATAATTGCTTTGGTTTCGAAAATGTGATCCTTCATCGGACTATGCAGACCTTATGGCCCTGTCACACTAGAACGTAATGACGTCAGCGTAGGGAGAACGTGAAGAACGTTGAACTTCTCGGCGTAGTATGCAAATTTGGGCAGAAGTTGAACGTGGATGCAACGTAGTGGACGAGAACGTAACGTCGGTAAAGCGTAGTGATACCATCATTCAACGAGAGAGGACAACGTCACTACGTTCACGGAACGTTATGAACGTTATTCCATCGCCAGAAGAACGTTACGTGACGTTAGCCACGTCATGATACGTTGAACGTACGTTGAATGCACGTTCTCCTGACGTTCTCCTGACGTTCTCCTGACGTTCTCCTGACGTTCCCATTAAGCCTCGTAGGCATTTGCAGTCGGTTTAATGTGGGTCAACGTAGTGGAACGTAGTTGAACGTAGTGAGCAGCGTTGGAATAACGTCCGTTTAACGTCATTGACGTTCACTGAACGTGAACAGAACGTACGGCGAACGTAAACCCTTACGTTCGAGCTACGTGGAAAGTTTTGAACATGTCCAAAACCTTGACGTAACTCGACGTAACACGACGTAATGTGACGTAGCTCGACGTCATTCTAACGTCATTATGACGTCATCATGACGTAACCCAACGTAATGACGAAAAATTACCACGTTAGGCTCACGTTGGCTCGTTACGTCGTAGTGTGACAGGGGTATAAGCTTGTGTTGCTTAGCAGAAGGATGTACTACGTCAGTTTAATAGAACCTGTTACTGCTGAGGCCTATGATGTCAAGTTATGACACCTAAGTTAATTTTGAATGTTTCCATTTCAAATATCTGCACAGTTAACCATTTAAAAGGAAAGTTATTTCAAACTAAAAGTAGGGTAGATAATAATAATCAGCCTAATATAGTTATCTAAAAGAATGACATAAACTCAGAGCCATCGGATTATGCAACTTTAACATCATCCTTAATGCTTTCAGGTGGGAAGAGAAATATTACCGTTGAAAGAAAATTGTGTTTCAATGTAGCTGGAAAGGTTCCAAAGACCTGGAGTTTAATGAGTTCAGACGTATTCAAAGTGACCTCAATGCTTATATATCAGTGTGTAAAGGCTATGGCTCGAATCTGTGGTTATGTAGGCAGGCTATAGTGAAATCAATACAGACAAAGAGAAAGGAAGAGCATAAAGTGTAAAGAAGAAGAGAGAGTCCAGCCCTCTGGTTTATTAGTTATATGGTTACATGGGTTCGTTGAAGAGTATCACCCCACCCCTTTCCCCCAATGGGAAACAAGCATCCTTGGCCCTACCAATAGGGATCCAGCATTCCTGGTCCCTATGGCTACCAGTGGTCTGCCCACCACCACCAAGCTGTATGGCCCCATGGCCAGCACCAACCTTGACCTTTGACCTTTGAGTGTGGTGATCCTACCCAGCAGAGGAGGAGCGGCTAGGCCCTCAGTACCCTGACACCCAGACCTGCCAGCATCACTATGTCTAATTACATCCCACTCAGGCACCACCAGCTCTTACATATATATATATACATACATGCAACTGGTCACGTACACCGGTCAGTAATAGAACATTTGTATTCCCCCATATGCAGTAAATCGGAATATTTTACAAGCGTATTAAGAAATACAAAGAAGATGGGATGGACGAATGAGTTGAAACACGTACTTCCCAAGCGGCAGTTCGTGGGATTAGAATTATACTGAGTCCACTAATAATACTTATCAGGGCCAATAGTCACCTCCTCGCCCTCTCGCCCACGCTCCTGACCGAGTCAGGTAGAGCGCAGGCTTCCTGTGCGGAAGGTCGGGAGTTTGATTCCCGATTCAGTCAAACCAATGACTTACTAAATTGATACGTGTTGCTACCTAGCCTGGTGCTCGGCATTATTAGGATAGGGCAGAACTAGTTAGGTCAGTATTAGAATAATGTGACTGAGTGGGAGATCGTGTCACGGTGCCTGCGGACTGGTCACCCAGTGAGGCAGCACTATAAAGTGCGTACTAGCACAATTCGGTACCCGTCCTGATATGATTCTAGTTATTGCTAGGACATAAAACAATAACAAACAAACAAAACAACTTGGCATTACTAGGATAGTGAAAGGAGCAGTGGAATGAGGAAGACCAATTGACTGTGCTTGAAATTTCCTCCGCATATTCAACGAGTGTAAAATACTAATTTTCAAGTGCAATGTTTATAGTCCTCTAATTTAATCAGAAACCAATTAATACGTTTCAGTGCTATATATATATATATATATATATATATATATTATTATATATATATATATATATATGTGTGTATATATATATTTATATATATATATATATATATTTATGGAGCAAACTCATCAGTGTACGGGTGCGCCGTAGTGTACTTTATTCAACTAGATGAACTAGATCATTTCACTACTACTTTATAGTACTGCCCCACTGGGAGACCACCCCACCAGCACCATGACATGATATCCCACTGTCAGTGTCACATTATCCTGACACTGATCCTGACGGTAGCCGAACCGATAGAGCGAAGGCTTCCCGTGCGGAAGGTCAGGATTTCGAGTCCCAGCCACGTCAAACTAATGACCTATCAACTTTATGCGTGTCGCTTCCTATCCTGGTGCTCGGCATTAATATGATAGGACAAGGACTGGTTAGCTCAGTGTCAGGATGTGACTGTGGTATATCGGGCCATGGTGCCAGCAGCCTGGCCTCCCAGTGGGGCAGCACTATAATGTCGCCCTGAGTGTGCACTGTAACAAGTCGGTACCCGTCCTGATATGACCTTAGATGTTGCTAGGACGTAAAACAACAACTAACATTAACAAGCACTGCGGAGGGCTTGACCTCTCTATGACCCAAGTCTAGATTAGGCCAGAAATAACTCACTGACCTACATATGTACGCCTGCTGAGATTTTATTGCTGTGAGCTTTGACCTAGGCACAAAGTACGCATCGAAAGTTTGTTTATTGTTGTTTTACGTCCTATCAACATCTAAGATATCATGACGGGTACCGACTTGTGACAATGCGCACTCATGGCGACTTTATAGTGCTGCCCCACTGGGAGGCCAAGCCACCAGCACCATGACCTGATATCCCACTGAGTCACATTATCTTGACACTGAGCCAACCAGTCTTTGCCCTATCCAAAGAATGCCGAGTGCCTGGCTAGGAAGCGACAAGTATCAATTTTTAAGTCATTGGTTTGACTCGACCTGGGTTCAAACGCACAATGCCATGGTCTACCTACACGAGAGACGGACGCTCTAACTCATTCAGTCATCCCGTCTGGTCTTGCATCGAAAGTTGGTTAGATGGTTGTTGGGGTTTTACGTCATGCAACATCTAAGGTCATATCAGGACATGTACCTACTTGTGACAGTGCACACTCAGTGTGACTTTATAGTACTGCCCCACTGGGAGACCATGCCACCAGCACAAAGACCCGATATCCCACTCAGTCACATTTTCCTGACACTGAGCCAACCAGTCCTTGCCATATCGTAATAATGCCAAGAACCTGGCTAGGAAGCGATACAAATCCATTTTTAAGTCACTGGTTTGACTCAACCAGGGTTGGAACCCGTGCGTTCGAATCCCACGATCTACCAAAACGGGAGGCGGATGCTCAACTCATTCGGCCATCCCGTCTGGTACGCATGGAACGTAATGGCAGCGTTCCAGTCTCGTTGAGATTCGAGAGAGTTTGGCGAGTTGTGAAGACTTCGCTTCGTGTAGATTTCTAGATTCACTGAGTTGCTTTTTAGTGAATATAATTATGGCAAATTGATGCCATTATCGTTGGTAATAACTATTATGATTATCGCTGGTAATCGATCCCTCCTTGTCGAAGAGTGGGTAGTTAGTTACTCCCCCAGAATTGCGCTACTAACAAGTTGGTTGGTTGTTGGAGGTTTACGTCCTGGCAACATCTAAGGTAATATCAGGATGGTTACTGACTTGTGACAGTGCACACTCATTGCAACATTATAGTGTTGCCCCACTGGGAAATCAGGCCACTAGCACCATGACCCGATATGTCACTCAGTCACATTATCCTGATGCTGAGCTAATCAGTCCTTGCCCTATCCTATTAATGCCGAGCACCAGGCTAGACAGCGGCAAGTATCAATTTTAAAGACAATGGTTTGACTCGACTGGGAAGGAAACTCCCAAACTTCCATATGCGAGCCCTGCGCTCTACCGATTAGGCCACCACGACCGGTGCGCGACTAACAACAATATACTTTTTTTGTTTTAATTTAAAGCTATACAATGATAATAAATCGCTAAACATGTCTGGTTTGTGTCTTGCTTATCTAAGTCTACTATATTCAGTGACAGACTTTCAACTGAGCACAAGAACTGGGGCAGATGCTGTGAACCTAGACTACAGCCCCTGTCACACCTCACCGAATTGAGTAACGGACAGCATTGTCTAGTCCGGTGGTGTTCGGACGTGATAAGTATCAAAATGTATTAAAGTGTGTCAAAATGTTGCGATATCGAGTCAAAGGCAGCCGGACGAATGGACATGAAACGGATATCCAACGGACGAAACAAACTCAAACCAGACAAGAACCATAGACATCAATCCGGCGGCATCCGTTCCAAGTTTTGTGCATGTTCAAAACTGTTAACAGATCTGGCCGGATACCAACGGATATCAACGGATATCAACGGATATCAACGGATATCAACGGATATCAACGGATATCAACGGATATCAATAGATATCAACGGATATCAACGGACACAACCCGGACTTTGCCGGATATCAATGGACTTTCCGTTTCCTCAATCTGGCGAGGTGTGACAGGGGATTAAGCTATTGCTGTCGCCAGCTTGACAGGGATAGCCTCTTCTAAGTTCTATACTTAGTCCACCAGTAATACTTTCCAGAGCCGACCGTCACCCACGCTCCTCATCCTGCCCTTACCCCTCACTCCTAAGCCCCTGCCACACACCTTCCCCACACCCTAACCCCTTCATGGTGCAGTCACACTACGACGTAATGGACAACGAGTGTCTAACGAGTTGGATTTTCTAAAAACCCGACGACATATCCAAATTCGGGGCCAAGTTGGACGACACCGCGATGATACCACGGCGTGGTCGACGTGGGTGAAACGACGGTCTAACGTCATCGGAACGAGAGAGGACGTAGAAGATATGTGGATTGGTTGTTGGTTGGTTGTTGGTGTGATGTTGGTTGGTTGGTTGGTTGTTTGGTTGTTGGTTGGTTGTTGGTTGGTTGGTTGGTTGTTTGGTTGTTGGTTGGTTATTGGTTGGTTGTTGGTTGGTTGTTGGTTGGTTGTTGGTTGTGTGTCTGTGTGTGTTTCTGTGTGGGTGTCTGTGTGGGTGTCTGTGTGGGTGTCTGTCTGTGTATGTCTGTGTCTGTGTCTGTGTGTCTGTGTCTCTCTGTCTGTCTGTCTCTCCATCTGTCCGTCCATCCCTCCATCTCTCCATCTCTCCGTCTCTCTGTCTGTGTGTGTCTGTGTGTGTCTGTGTGTGTCTGTGTGTGTCTGTGTGTGTATGTGTCTGTCTGTGTGTGTCTGTGTGTGTCTGTGTGTGTGGCTGTATGTGTGGCTGTATGTGTGTATGTGTGTGTGTGTCTGTGTGTGTGTGTCTGTGTGTGTCTCTTGGGTGGTGGTTGGGATGCAGTTGGGTGGCTGGTAGCATGGCAGTTGGGTGGTGGTTGGGTGGTGGTTGGGTGGTGGTTGGGTGGCGGTTGGGTGGTGCATGGGTGGTGGTTGGGTGGTAGTTGGGTGGTGGTTGGGTGGTGGTTTGGTGGTAGTCAGGTGGTGGTTTGGTGGTGGTTGGTTGGTGGTTGGGTAGTGGTTGGGTGGCAGTTGGGTGGTGCATGGGTGGTGGTTGGGTGGTAGTTGGGTGGTGGTTGGGTGGCAGTTTAGTGGTGGTCGGGTGGTGGTTGGGTGGTGGTTGGGTGGTGGTTGGGTGGTGGTTGGCTGACACACACAGACACACACACAGACGCCAACCACCAACCAAACACCACCCAACCATCAGCCAACCGCCACCCAACCACCACCCAACCACCACCCAACTGTCACCCAACCACCACCCAACAGCCACCCAACTGCCATGCTACCACCACCCAGTGACCACCCAACCGCATCCCAATCACCACCCACCACCCAAGAGACACACACAGACACAGACACAGACACAGACACACAGACATACACAGACACACAGACATACACAGACACACAGACAGACACACATACAGACACATAGACACACACAGACACACACACAGACACACACACAGACACACAGACAGACACACAGACATACACACACAGACACACACAGACACACACACACAGACACACACAGACACACAGACACACACAGACACACACAGACACATACACACACATACACACACAGACACACACATACACATACACACACATACACACACAGACACACATACAGACACATACACACACAGACACACACAGACACAAAAACAACCAACCAACAACCAACCAACCAACCAACAACCAACCAACCAACAATCAACCAACAATCAACCAACAACCAACCAACAATCAACCAACAATCAACCAACAACCAACCAACAACCAACCAACCAACAATCAACCAACAATCAACCAACCAACAACCAACCAACAACCAATCCGCAACCAACCAACAACCAACCAACAACCAACCAACAACCAACCAACCAACAACCAGCCAACAGCCAACAACCAACAACCAACCAACAACCAACAACCAACCAACCAGACAACGTGGTCATAACGAGAGCCTAACAACGTGACCGAGAGCGCGACGAGTACGTAACGTTGAAGACGAGACCGTAACATGACCGTAACGTGATCGTGACGCGATGCGAACGAGTTCTGAACTCGTCGAGCTACGTCCAACTTTTTCAACATGTCCAAAACCTCGACGTCTTCCCGACGAGAGGCGACGAGAGGCGACGAGAGTGGACGAGTTGTGATGACACCCTAATGTGACCATAACGAGATTCTAACGTGACCCGATGAGTTCCCAAAAGTCCAACTCGTTGGACACTCATTGGGTATTACGTCGTAGTGTGACTGCAACATCAGTGAACGTGAATGACGGGCCTGGGCAGGAGGCACCAAGATAAATAGGCAGTGTAACTGTAAGGAAACCAGCCATGTGAGATAGATGCACTAAACACAGGTTTTATGGATGCACAATAATCATCATTTAATAACTCGTTGAACAACATCATTGTGACGCGGTGGCTGAATCGGTAGAGTGCGGGCCTCGCATGTGGGAGATCAGGAGTTTGGTTCCAAAAAAAAAACAAAAAAAAAAAAACCCACAAAAAACAACCACAACAAAAAAAAAAAAAAAACCACCCACCAAACACAACACCCAAAAACCAACCCGATTGATGCGAAATCCGCGCATCGCAGAAGCAGCGCAGAAGCAACGGGACACGTCTGAGCACGGGAACACGCTGAAACCACCACACCGGTCAAGTCAAACCAATGACTTATCAAATTGATAAGAGTGGTCAGAAGTATCTAGCAGGTACAGAGCCACACCAATGACTTTCAAAATTAATACTTGTCACTGCCTATCCTGGCACCTGGCATTAATAGGTTAGCTCAGTATCAGGATAATGTGACTTAGTCGGATATTGAGTCATGGTGCCAGTGGCATGGTCTCCCAGTGGGACAACACTATAAAGTGGCCATGAGTGCACACTGTCACAAGTCGTTACCCATCCTGATATGCCCTTAGATGTTGGCAGGACGTTAAACTTAAACAACCAACCAATCCTGAAGAATAATACTATCCTTCCTGATATGACCTATATATGTACATTCGATATGACCTACATTCTGCATCCTCTCCAGATGCGCGAAGGTTTTAAGCGAGTACTGGTTTCAATGGGAATTAGGTCAAGTGGGGGCGGGATTTAATCAGAAGACTCGCCCCTGTTAATTCTATTATGGCGCAATCGGATTGTTTGAGGTGATTAGAGATCATTGGGCATACAACCCCCACACACGAGCACCGGTGATCGCTTAGGCGCATACCTTAGATGCTCTAGCCGCTCGAGAGCCCTAATATTTCACGGAAAACAAGACTGAATCAGTAAGTTTCCAAGCTTATGTGAATTATTCTGAATGAGCCTCGAAATAACAACTACACCCTAAATAATACTCGCATAGCAACTTCCCACCAAAAGAAGTGCCTGATTTTCTTCCCCGAGCCCTTAGTTTCCTGAGCACTACATGCTAATTTGTCTCTTAAGCCTTTGCAATCATGCATTGGGAAGAATATTATATTGAGACCTTGATAGCAGCTTCCTATATTATGGATCTATTCCCTCTGCGAATGTCAACTCTCACCCACCTATGATTTGCTTGGAAGTTGGAAATAGGCTTCCCAGTATTCAATCAATAATAGTCCGAGACAAATTGTCATGTTCTGTATGGCGTTTCTATATGCCCTGTCCAAATGCTACCCTTTACAAAATAAGCAGTTTGGGAATGTAGCTTTGAGTTGTTACTTTTTAAGAAAAAATTTTTGTAATGTATAGAAACTGATCACTTCAAATAGAAAAGCCTCAGTTGAAGACCTGAAGATTTTTTCTGTTGGTAAATATATTTATTCCAGTGAACAAAGTATCTTTTCAGTGCCGAGGCACATGCCTTCCGGGCATTGTTGGTACAGTTATTGTCACTTTTTTTAACGAGATAAAAGAAATAGTGAACCACAATAAACTTGCATGGTCCAGTGGATTTGAGTTTCGGCCATTTTGTAGGTAAATATATTAATTTGATCATTATAATGTATTTTAAGTTAGCTTGAACTAATTTTGATTTTTAAATGATTGACTTTGGAGATATGTAAGTGCAAATATGCTGAATTAATTCTTAGCAAGCATGTCAAAGAGCAGACACAATAGGCTTCATCAGTAATGGATTCTATTAAAGTTGCATAGTCCGATGAAGCATCATATTTTCAAAACCAAAACACTTACCTAGATTTGATTCTACATATTTATCTTAGATACTTGCACAGTTGTTAAGCATTTGTTGTCACATAGAAGGGCATGGGGAGTCAATTTAATAAAACCTGTTAATGCATAAGCCTATGGCATCAGAGTTTTGGCGTGCTTGCCAAAATTAATTTGGCATGTTGTCACTTCAAATATCTCCAAAGTTAGCCATTTAAAGCTGCATAGTCCGATGAAGCATCAAATTTTCAAAACCGAAATAATTATATAGATTTGACTCTACATATCTAACTTAGATATTGACGCACATATCAAACATTTATTGCCACATAGATGACATATGAGACAATTTAATATAATCTCTTACTGTTGAAGCCTATGGTGTCAGAGTTTTGGTGTGCTTGCCAAAACTAAGTTTACCTGATTGAATTTCAAATATCTCAAAACTTATCCATTTAAAATAAAAGTTACTTCAACCTGAAATAAGGTAGATTATAACAATCAATTTAATATATTTATCTCAGAAAAATGTCCAAAACGCAAAACCATCGGACTATGCAACTTTAAGTTAAACGTTACTTAAACCTGAAGTAAAGTAGCTTATAATCATCAATTTATTGTATTTATCTCAGAAAATGACAGAAATTCAAAGCCATCGGACTATGCAACTTAAAATTAACTTACTCTCCCCTTCTGTACAGCAACAAATAGTTAATGGCTGCACAAGTTATCAAAGTTAGATAAATAGAATGAAATCTACATAAGTATCTTGATTTTCAAACTGTGATGCTTTCATTGGGCTCTGCACCTTTAAGAAGCTTCACCACATAAAAACGCGTCAACATTTGATAATCGTGTTGTTTGTTCCCTTCCAAGGGAGAAGTGACCCAAATTTCTTTGAGTGGGCTTCCGATGCGGGAGTTTAATTCCCAGTCGAGTCAAACCAATGACTTACAAAATTGATACTTGTCGCTTCCTAGCTTGGCATTCGACATTAATGGGATAGGGCAAGGACTGGTTAGCTCAGTGTCAGGATAATGTGCCTGAGTGGGATATCAGGTCATGGTGCTGGTGGCCAGATTTCTGAGTGGGACATCACTATAAAGTCACCATGAGTGTGCACTGTCACAAATCAGAACCCATCCTGATATGACGTTACATGTTGCCAGGACATAAAACTCCAACAACCAAGCATCCTCACCACCCACATGAATATTTTAAGCCAGTACTGGTTTCAATGGGAATTAGGTCAAGTGGTGGAGGGATTTAATCACAAGACTCGCCCCTGTTAATTCTATTATGGAGCAATGCTTTCAGAACAGCCTCACTAGTTCTGATTTCAACAGAAAGTGATCAGAATGCGGATTACATTCCTGGCCAATAATAAACCTACTGGGTTTATAAATAATAATAATAATAAAATATTAATTTCTACATAATCATTGTAGGCCTACATATAAGTTGATATTTATATCAGTAATGCTTCACATGAAAAGGGAGAAAGCACAAGTACAATACTTATGAGGTGCTTTCCCCAGTTAAAACTAACACATATAACATGTCTTAGGCAAATATTAACTGAGACATTTGTGTATTTCAGACAGCATGTTTAGGTTTTAAGGTAACCATGCAACCTTTTCAGTAAGTTACCAATAACACACTTTGCGTTTAGCCAACGAGGTTTGGGGACCAGTGTCTGTTTATTAATACACGGGAGCGGGACGTAGCTCAGGCGGTAGAGTGTCACCTGTGTAGGTGTCGGTCATCCTATTGATCCTGCTCAGTGGACACATTTGCAGTTTAGCCTATTTTCCATTCCAACCAGTGGTCCACAACTGGTTCATCAAAGGTTGTGGTATGTGCTGTCTTGTCTGTGGGAAAATGCATATAAAATACCCAATGCTGCTTATTGGAAAGAGTAGCCTATGTGGCAGCAGCAGGTTTCCTTCAAAGAAATATGTCAGAATTACCATAATTATGTTTGATGTCCAATAGCCGATGATAAAAATCAATGTGCTCTAAAAGGGGTCATTAAATAAAACAATCTTTCCGTTTTCCTGTTCATGAATGCACTCACTGACATCTCCGGAAGGTGAGGGTAGCCATGCTTCTTGGTGAACGGAGAGGAATAATAATTACACATAGAATATGTCTCGCGACCTCCTAGTGGCATTATAGTGTTGCCCCTTCGAAATACCAAGCCGACAGCACTGTGACACTTCGGCCTGGGTCCAGTATCCTCCTTCTAATGCATAGGATCAGGCGAGGTAGCACCGACAGGTATCATTTATTGACAGTATGTGGTTTGACTCAGCCGGGGATCGAACCCACGAAAGCGGACAGCTGTCTCGCTAAACCAAACGCGGACCGTGCAATGCATGATGATTTGCCTTGAACTCTGTTGACCTTTGACCTATTCCTGGCTTCAAGCCCAGTTGTTGCGTGATGGAGGAGTCACTTCCGGTAATTGGGATTACGGGAGTCTCAGTCAGAGAGATTCTGGCAGGTTGCCAACCACGCAAAGTCTGAGTGCTTTGAACTTTGCAGTGCTGCTGATACCCGGTTATTTGTTTCTAATGCGAATTTTCGCGTAGTATACGGCGGACTTGACGTGAATACAGCCATTAACACCTGCGCTTGCAGCAGACGACATCTAATGTCGGTAAATGACTGCTAGTTGGCGGTAATTATAGCGTGCCACATCTAGCAACAGCGGCTGGTACAGTTGTTTGGTTTTTGGAGTTTTACATCCTGGAAACATCTATGGTCATATCAAGACGGGTACCGACTTGTGACAGTGCACCCTCATGGTGACCTTATAGTACTGCCCCACTGGGAGATCAGGCTGCCAGGACCAGGACATGATATCCCACTCAGTCACATTATCCTGACACCGAGCAAACCAGTCCTTGCCCTATGCAAATAATGGGGAGCGCCTGGCTAGGAAGCGACAAGTATCAATTTTTAAAGCATTGGTTTGACTCGACCAGGGTTCGAACCCGTCGGTTCTAATCCCACGATCGCAGCTGGTACAGCAACAGGGAACGTGCACATTGTGTTTACACACAGACGCAAAAGATTTACACACAGGTGCAAAACCCAAGAAATCCATCTTAGTTGTTTTCTGTCAAATAGAATTTAGTGGTGTGCTTTCCATGTAAAGTCTATAAAATTCATATTGAGTAGGGCATTATATAGGGAATGTGGCATTAGCAGCTTCTGGGAACAAACAGATTTGACTATCAGAATGATGGCACCCTCAGCTCAAACATGGTAGTCATGGTTTCATTTTGGCCCGGATGGCATTTGTCGGTTTTTGTCCCCGAACCCTTCGTATATAGTCACTACAGCATGTGGTCTAACGGTTAACGAGGCGGTTCCGAGAACTTTTGAGTTTAATTGTATTATATTCATAGACCAATGTAGTATAGTAGTTGATGCTGTCGATGGTCATGGAGATGATCTTCCTTGATCGGCTAAGATCAGAACTTGTCCATAGAGACTATATTCCTTAATAAAACATACCTCTCTCTACAGACACTTATATATACACATAGTAAAACCTCTCTAAATCGACCGATTTTAAATGATCCATTTAGGGAGGTGGTCTGTTTTGGGCGTTTTTCATTTCGCTACAATGTTATTGTATGGGCGATCGTTTGGAACCCAAATAAAGTGATCGATATAGGGGGGTGGTTGATTTATGGAGGTGGTCGGTTATAGAAGTCTTACTGTATATATCTCTATATATATATTTAACCGTTGGGCTATTCCACCCCGGCTTAAGGCGAGCCTACGGGTTAATTTATGTAATTATTTCCATCTGAATTTCCGGGAGCCTGCCGCGGGCCACCGCCACCTCTCGTCCCATCTGCAGGTAGACCGTCGCCGTCGTTGTCATTCCTGGGCTAAGGGCGGACAGCCAGAGTATCATATGAATACGGTTCTTGGTCCCTCCTCGCATTTATCATACCAAAGCAATTACTTGTTATTTCAACTAACTGGCTATCCTCCCTGCCGTGCAGTGTGTATTATTATGTTTAAATTGATCCAGAACTAAGCAGACGCGCCCTGTGTCTCTGCTGGTGTCACTGATAATCAGCCTAAGTTAATGTCTTAATTTCCACCAAATAGCACTACGTTAATTCTGTTAATATGTCTGGTATTATCTGCCCGCAGATGGGTTAATCGGCTGTATAAAGCCTATCAGCCATAAGGCCCTTAATTACATATTAAGCAATCAAATATCAGGTTATCCATAGTGGTTAATCTACAAGAAGACTGGAGAATAGCAAACAATGCAAGGAACGTTCCAATTCACCTTTCCAAGAGCTCATGGCTTTATTCTTACCCTAACTAGTACAATAAATGTTCTTTCATAGATTGATTTCACTGAATACCGATTAAATACAATAAGTATATCCCCTCCCGTATTAGTTAAGTTAAATAAGTTTGGAATTTCGACAATAAAAGCCTAAATCTCGTCTAAAACATCAGAGCATGCATAAACACGTCCGATGTGTTGGAGCCTGAGCGCTCGACCTCCCACCATTGCTAGGAGAGTCGCAATTGACGTCTCTAGCGATGCGTTACAGCAGGGAACCCGCAAATGGTGGCAAATGCGAGCCTGGTGAGTAGCCTGCATTTCAGAATGTGAGCCAATCAGCCCAGCCCGTATTTCCATTGGTCGAGTAGTCTCGCCCACTTCATATATATATATATAACACACACCACATATATATTTATATATGCAAACCCACACTACATATATATATACCCGACCCACACTGAATATATACAGTGAATATATATCCAACCCACACTGCATATATATATATACATATCCACATATAGATATATATCGATGTATGTATATGCCACATAGGTTGAAGGAGGTATTTATTGTATGTCAATAGGGAGGTATATCCCAAATAGACATAATGGTAGAACTTATGGTGACTGTAGATTGACAGGTATACTTATGTTATGTTAATAGTATGCCTACTGCTAATGTGTGAAGGCTGGCGAATATAACACGGTATATGTATTAAACTTCTACTGGCTATAATCTATTGTAAAGTGCTGTACATTTCTCCTTAAGGCTACATTCCTTACACGCGGTATGCGGCATGCGAATGCGAATGCAGCAAAAAATCAAAAAGCATCTAAGTCAATGGGGGTGATTCCATGTGTCCGAATGTGAATGCGAATGTGAATGCGAATGCAAATGCGGCAACTGAATCGGTCCATGTAGCCATCGGTGTGGCATGCGAATGTGAATGCGAATGCTGCTGCGTTTGCCATAGAAAACAGTGTTAGAGAAACCTGACACTATGTGTGGGTGTGGGTGTGGGTGAAAGGACCCAACCTGTTCACATGCCGCATGCTGCATGCTGCATTCGCATTCGCATGCCGCATACCACGTGTAATGAATCCTAGCTTTACGCTTTCTTAAAGAAAGTGGGATTCTTGTGCGTTAAAAAAATATATATATAATCTATCAGGTGAATGCAATAAAAGGAATGAGATCCAGATGGCATTGTTGAAATCCTGATTACTGCAGTCTAGTGCTGCCGGTGGCGACATCTGTTACCGCTTTCCTAACTAACCCACCATGTGGTACTTCATCAGTCGCTTATCGGGTCAAGAAAAAAACATGTAAATATATATATATATACATGGTTTATATATATATATATATATATATATATATACAGGTAATTTATATATCAATGTATGTATATTGGTAGTTATATATATATATATATCCATTATGCGAACATAAATAATGGATTGATCTATCATTATTATGTACCTCTTGCAGGTTAACCACAATTCATTCCCCTTCAGCCTAACCAGCACTATATATTCATTATGCGAATACAAATAATGGATTGATCTCCCATTATATACCTTTAGCAGGTTAATTACCATTCCCTTACAGACTAACCCAACTATATATATGAGCCTGCCTCAAAAGGTGCTAGCTCTTTGTTTTTTTGTCCATAGTA
>JASIRB010003892.1:0-14514 GCA_030323885.1 Branchipolynoe longqiensis | reverse complement strand
CTGCTTTCCTCCCGTAAACTCAAGTGTGCCAGGGAGGCTTAAGCCATCACCTCTGGTGATGAGTAGTTATCATCATAAATGGGATCTTCGGGCTTACTGCCCGTCGTACCCAACAAACCCTATATTCAAAGATCTGTAACGATCAATGAAAATTAGAGTTTTCAACCAACTGTTTGTTTGTTGTTGTTTTTCGTCTTGGAAAAAACCTATAATCATATCCAGACGGGTACCGTTTATAACAGTATATACCCATGGCTAATAAATGCCAAAGGATCTCTCAGTTCCGTGCCGATCAATGAAGATCAGAGTGTTCAACCAACTGTTTGTTTGTTGGTGGTTTTGGTCCTGGAAGAATGTATAAACATATCCAGACGGGTACCGTTTGTAACAGAACATACTCATGGCTAATAAAAGCCAAAGTACCTCGCGGGTCCGAAAACCTGTAATCATCAACTGAAAGTTTGAGTGTACCCAAAAAATGGGATGTGGCTTCAGCCACCATCGCTCTCCGTTTCTAACGGGGTACCAAGCGTGATGTGGTTATAACCGTAATCGCTCTCCGCTCGGTCACGGGCGGGTTACTGTAATGAGGCTTCAGCCTATCTCTCTGTTTGGTTTGGCCTGGGCGGTATCCCGGGCGAGTTTTTGTGATGAGGCTTCAGCCAACATCACTCTCCATTTTGCCACTAGCTTTAAAAGTAATACGGCCCCAGCAATCACCGCTCGCCGTTAGGCAAAGGCGGCTTAACGTGATGTGGCCTCTGGCAACCTCGCTCTCCGTTCGGTCACGGGCGGCAATACTGGTGTCGGAGAACGTATTCACCCCGTTCCCAAAACAGGCGTGTAGCCGAATGTAAAATCATAGGCTAACGGTATGGAAGCCAAACCCAAAACGATGTGTAGAGACCAGTATTTATATGAAGTAACCGAGGACAAAATTATATACCTGATGTGGCTTTAGCCAACCTCGGTCTCCGCTCGCATACGTGCGGGTTAAACGTAATGTGGCTTTAAACCACCACGCTCTCCATTTGCCAACGAGCATCACAACGTAATGTGGCTACACCCAACATGTCGCTACGCTCGGCAACGGGCGGCTTAACGGTATGTGGCTTCAGCCATCACCGCCCTTCATTCGCGAATGGGTGCAAAATATAATGTGGCTTCAGCCAGCATCCCTCTCCGTGTAGTAACAGTCTACAGCCAACATCGCCCTTTGTGGTAACATTTGCCTAAACTGGATGTGGCTCACTCTCCGTTGTCGAATGGGTGGCCTAAACGGGATGCGGCATGAGCCAACATGTCTCTCCGTTTTAATGGGATACCACATAACATGGTTTTTAACCATCGGCTCTATCTGCTTGGTAGATAAATCCCGCTGAAGAACTCGCGTACATCCACTGCATGCGAGTTTCTTATGCTAATTACTGTACCTGGATGTGCTTACCTCTCCCTAGCCTGCGGCTAGCCTGAGGCTATATACCGAGGTAAAATATATATTATACAGGCTAAAATACTATGTCAGTATGTGGATAGAGATTCCAGAAATAGCTGTTTGTACACGTCATATCAGGGGGTGCTTCTTCATATTTGAGGTGGAATCGGCTAGTATGAAAAGGGTGGAAGGTTGAGCCATGATAGATTCTATTAGTATAGACGTCAACGGTTGGGCGTGTATGTGTGTGTGTGTGGAGGGGGGGGGGGTGTTATACATATACTAAGCTTACTTATGTCCATGTTATTGACATCTGAAGTATTACCTCTCTCTTTCCCCTTTCCCCACCTGTATCCATACCGTTTTCTTTTTCTTTCTTTCTCTTTCTTTCTTTCTTTCTTTCTTTCTTTCTCTCCCTCTCTTTCTCCTATGCCTATCTTTCTACATCTCCACCAGACGCGGTGGCCGAATCGGTAAGAACGCTGGCTTCCTGCATGGAAGGTCGGGAGGTTAGAATCCCGACTGAGTCAAACCAATGACTTACAAAATTGATACTTGTCGCTACCTAACCTGGCACTTGGTATTAATAAGATAGGGCACTGACTGGTTAGCTCAGTATCAGGATAATGTAACTGAGTGGGATATCGGCCCATGGTGCCGGCAGCCTGGACTCTCAGTGGGACAGCACTATAAAAGTCACCATGAGTGTGCACTGTCAAAAGTCGGTACTCATCCTGATAGGACCTTAGAAATTGACAGGTTGTAAAACCCCCAACAAGCAAGCCCTACATCTCCTTCTGTGCTCTACTTCTTTCTCCCTCTCTGGCTTTATCTGTTCTGACTGCCTGTCTCCATGTATCCCTGTCTGTGTATCTGCCTCTCTCACTCTGTCTCTCCCTCTTTCTCCCTATCTCTCCCTCTCTCTTTCTCTTCTCTTCTTCTCTCATTCTTGCTCCTCCTCTCCCCATTTCATTATTGCTCCCCTACCCACCTCTTTAATTTTCTCTCCAGTCTCCCATTATCGCTCCCCTATCCACCTCTTTCATTATCACTCCCATCTCCCATTACCACTCCCCTATCCACCTCTTTCATTATCGCTCCTCTCTCCCATTATCGCTCCCCTATCCACCTCTTTCATTATCGCTCCTCTCCCATTATCGCTCCCCTATCCACCTCTTTCATTATCGCTCCTCTCTCCCATTATCGCTCCCCTATCCACCTCTTTCATTATCGATCCCCTCTCCACCTCTTTCATTATCGCTCCCCTCTCCCATTATCGCTCCCCTATCCACCTCTTTCATTATAACTCCCCTATCCACCTCTTTCATTATCACTCCCCTCTCCCATTATCGCTCCCCTCTTCCCCTTCTTATTCTCCCTCCTCCTCTCTCCCCTTCTCCCACTCTGCTTCTCTTTACACTGCCCTTATTACCCCACCTCCCTCTCTTCCTCTTTTTCTCTCTTTCTCGCTCCTCATATACCCCCCCCCCCCTCTCTATCTGCTTCTCTTTCTCACTGCCCCTATTACCACCCCACCTCCCCCTCCCCCTGTTTCTCTCTCAATTCCTCTCTCACGCTACTTCTCTCTATATACAACACGGGAATCCCTAGATACCCCCATAGATTAGATGGCGTCTGGCCTTAGCGGTGTGTATAGGCTCATTGTGTATTACTATTAATGACCTGGCTGCTTATGTTCTGAGACGAGGCCGTCTAGAACCGGATATGACACGTCCTGTGTAGCCCCGCTATATATCATAGTCATACATATTTATGTAGGTACAACTGGGGGCATGGCATGGCATGGCATGGCATGGCATGGCATGGCATGGCATGGCATGGCATGGCATGGCAGGGATCAAAGGCAAACCGAGTAAATCTCCAACAAACAAACATCAATGAGCAGTTACATGAAGGATAGGTGATTCTAGTTCAAACTCAAACCCAGCGATAGATACGTAGCTGCAGCAATAGACCTGTCGTCTACTAATAATACCAGTATTAATAAGTAGGTACATTTAATAGAACGCTCTAACTATTACAATTAATATTTCATTTAACTGATGCTTCTATTGTCGAACAGGATTTGCATGTGGTTATAATTGCAACTGATAGTTTCATTTTGTACCAACAAATTGTACTGAACATCCGGAAGACCAGTGCTCTGGCGCTGACAAAAGGCATTATTCACTGAATAAACTACATTTTAGTATATAAAAAAAGTGAAAACTTTAAAATTGTGTTTCTGGTTGCACGACTGACCATACAAAAAGTTGCTGACTGTATATATTTTGTTCAGATGAAATTATAAAATCTTTAGAAATAATACATCAAAATTACAGCTTAGTCAAGGGATTCGAGGTTTTTAAAAATTACTTTAAAAAACCAAAACTCTACCTACCTCTCCTAAGAAACTCAAAACCATCGGATTATGCAACTTTAAGACAAATTCAAGACAAGCGTCGCAAGCATTCTTCATGATTATTCATAGGGAGAATTCTATTCAACTTCTTAAAGCTACATTATCTGATGAAAGTATTTAACAAATTAAATTTAATCCTCCATATTCAACTTAGACGGGATGGCCGAATGAGTTATAGCGTCATCTCCCATGTTGGTAGAGCGTGGGAGCGTGGGTTACAACCCTGGTCGAGTCAAACCAATGACTTAAAAATTGATACTTGTTGCTTCCTAGCCAGGCGCTCAGAATTATTAGGATTAGGATCATGGTGCTGGTGGCCTGGTCTCCCAGTGGGGCAGGACTATAAAGTCACCATGAGTGTGCACTGTCACAAGTCGGTACCCGTCCTGATATGACCTTAGATGTTACTAGGACGTAAAACAACAACAAACAAACAAACGACTTAGATATTGGTGCACTCATTGTGTATACTTTCTAATGATTTTGATTCGGCGGGAATGACAGGACCTTTCTCCCCCCCCCCCCCCCCCCCGCTCATATGCACACGCGCACTTGTTTCCTGTCTAAAGCGGGCATTCCTTACACGCGGTATGTGGCATGCGGTATGCGAATGGCATGATTCCTTACAACACGCGGTATGCGGTATGTGGCACACGACTGGCTATATTTAAAAAATATAAATAAACAATTATTCTCCATACTGCTCTGTGTACCTTCTTGTACGTCACATGGGGGTTCCTAGCTTTATTATAACCAAATTATAGATAAGTATTCATATTTCTGTGCATATGGTAGCATTTATAGCTTTCCCCTAACCGTATGTCTTCCAGGTGCCCAGCTCACCATGTGTTTCCCCTCCTCACCCCTGTGTGAGACCGTTCCGTAATGCTCAGTCGCCTCTCCTGGTGTTAAACTAATGGACACATCAGACTCAGGTTTCTACTCGCACCCAGCTTGACGCATACCGCATGCCGCACCGATCGCTACATGGACCGATCGGAAAAACACCTTCGCATTCGCATACCGCATCTAAGGAATGTAGCTCATGGGTTTCAAGGCATTTCGATTTTTTGTCGCATTCGCATAACGTGTGTAAGGAATGCGCCCTTAACACTACCATGATCGAAAAAGGGTAAACAAATCCAATGTACCGCATTTCACCAAAGTGCACACTAAATCTAATTTTCCATTTTCTCACTTCAAATGTCTTCAGAGTGGACCCTCTTTTTGTTTCCTTTGGTTGTGCCTCAAATAAAAGGACACCGGTTCAGGCAAGACAACAATGGTCTGGATGTAGAGTTTGTCCGTTGAAGACAATGGATGGGATTTGTGAAGAGACTAGAGAGAGATATATGGCAGTGAGAGATGGGAGACAGGAGAGAGAAAGAGAAAGACTGAGGAAGAATAATAGGCGAAAGAGCGAGAGACAGAGAGAGAGATAGAGAGTGAGAGAGAGGGAGAGAGAGAGGGGAGAGAGAGAGAGAGGGGGAAGAGCGAGAGAGGCAAAGAGTGAAAGAGAGAACGGTATCCTGTTCCGGTAAAAAGTATTAATGTAGGCGCCATCATTACTAACGGACTGGGATCTTCAAACCTGCACAATCTGCACCACCCACCACCACCACCATACATCACCAAATCTATCAGCACCACCACCATACATCACCACAACCACCAGACATCACCACAACCATCACCATTACCACCACCACCATACATCACCACCACCACCACCAGACATCACCACAACCACCACCATCACCGCCACCACCACCACAATCACCACCACCACCATCATCACACCACCACCACCATCATCACCACCACCATCACCACAACCACCATACATCACCACCACAATCACTACCACCACCACCACCACAATCACCACCACCACCACCACCACAATCACACCCAGCAGCCCCATCCAGCATACCCCCACCCCAACCAGACATCACCACCACCACCACCACCATCACACCACCAGCACCACCACCCCACCTACCAACATACATCACCATCACCACCACCAGACATCGCCACCACAATCAGCACCACCACCACCCACCAAAACCACCACCACTCACCACCCTACCCCACTGAAACTACTACCATCACCACCACTACCACCACCTCCACCATCAACAGCCACTACCTCAAAGATGCAAAGTAGAACATCTCTGAGACGTTTTAATCGTTACGCTTGCGTGCAATCAACCTCTCCAAACAGAGATGAGTGAGGATGAGGCGGGGCGGGGTGGGGCGTTGTGGGGTGGGGTGAGGTGGGGTGGTTAGGAGAGGAGAGGAGAGGAGATGGAGGGTGGGGAGTGGGGGTTAACTGATGTTATTTATAGAACCGCTACTACATCCTGTCGTCAGCTCATATCGGCTCCGACAGAAGGACACTTTGAACCTGAAACCATTTATGACAGGTGCAAGCAAGAAAAGCAGGGCACAGAACTGGTGAACTCCATGCCACTCAGCCCTCAATACGGCGCAAGCACCTCACGGCTATATTTAGCGGAGGTTTGTTTGCATGAACACCAGCAGCCCAATTTGTCGTGGGTGGTGGGTGTTTTTGTTGTTGTTTTTGTGTGTGAGTGTCTGAGTGTGTGTTGGGTGTGTGTCTGTGTGTGTTGGGTGTGTGTGTGTGTTACAGGTGCCAAGCACTGATACAAACTTCTTTTTCCCCCTTTAGATTTGAGCCCCGGCGTCTTAGTTTTATTTTATTATTCAGCCCTCAGAGTCCAAATCGGTAGAGCTCGGGCCTCGCGTGCGGAAGGTAGACAGTTCAGTTCCTGGTCAAATCAAACCAATGACTTTCAAATTGATACTTGTCGCATCCTAGCCTGGTGCTCGGTATTAATACTAAATAATAGGATAGGGCAAGGACTGGTTACCTCAGTGTCTTTGCCATATCATATTAACGCTGAGCGCCAAGCTAGGAAGTGACAAGTATCAATTTTGTAAGTGATTGGTTTGACTCGAGGCAGTATATTACCTAGCAACCCGTCAGGTGACTAGCAAATGGCCATACGCATGATTTTCATTTACATATGACCTAGAAAACGGTATCCTGTCACCTGGGCCGTGTTCAGGGTCCGTCTCGGAGGCGCCCGTGACGTCAGGCTAGTCTGAACGACAACAGCAGTTGGTCGCCTCGAAAATGGCCACCCCCATAGGCGGCGTCCATTTGCAATGGTAAAGCTGTGCTGTCATTGGCTGAAAGCATTGAATGCGGCGGCCATTTTCGAGGCGCTTTTCATCTCCAGTCTGAAAATGGAGGCGTCACCGAGACGTCGCCGAGACGCCTCCGAGACGGACCCTGAACGCGGCCCAGGTGTGACGTATATAAGCAGCCAATACCGCTTATACTAGGTGATATGTTGATTGCATCATGGAGCGTAGATAGCCTAATGGTTAGGGCACTAACCCCTAAATGGCAGAAGTGTGGGCTGGAGTATACGAGAGGATGACAATCTTTCCCATTTGCAAAATATGGTAGAAACAAAACATTCCTGTGTATGTACGATAAAGTATGCTATCTTAATACAGTAAAACCTCTCTAAATCGACCGACCATAGGACCGACTTTAAATGGTCCATTTAGGGAGGTGGTCGGTTTAGGGAGGTTTTCAAAAATCATTACAATGTTATTGTATGGGCGATCGTTTGGGACCCAAATCAAGCGATCGATATAGGGGAGTGGTCGATCTGTGGAGGTGGTCGGTTAGAGAGTTTTCACTGTATTTATAATTGCATGTACTTACGATTTCAGGGGGACGAGCATAGTAAAGTGCACTGACCTCCCAAGTGAAATGCCACATACACAGGTAGGTTTGGGAAGGTTGATTAGGCTTTGGGGATCGTGCTTTTAGTATTGCTGCCCCGAGACTGTGGAATGCTCTGGCAGGATATATCACAGATTGTAAATCTGTTGGTGCTTTTAAAAAAGGTCTCAAGACACATTTGTTTAAATCTGCTTTTACCTAGGTGACATTTATTTTCCTGTATATTTGTTTGTTATGTAAAGCGCCTGAGAACGGCTTGCTGGATCGGGCATGTTTTATTTATTATTTATTTATTTTATTTTATTGTATTCTGATGCCGAGATAGCATAATGCCCCAGAATGGTAGGAAGTGTAGGTTCAAGTGCTTAAGTCTAAACACAATATATCCCATTTGAAAAATAGATTTAATACACCCCACCCACGACAGATATATAAAGGTACATGAAAATACACTGCGTACTATGTATAATACATGAGTCATTAAGGCTCGACAAACCTGGTATGGGAGACTCGAAGTGAGTTGAGGTATGGTGTAATGGTTGACATGGGATTAAATATTTCAATTGCTTATTCTGGATCTATTGGGTCAAAGATGACTGTTTCAGGTTCTCGGCTTCTCAGACACCTACAGCTGCCAAGGGGTTGAGATCGGATACCATGTACAGTAGTTAGAGGATTTTGCGTAAGTTGAAGCTATGAAGGTTTAAGGATATGTTAGTGGTGGTCTATCCCATAGTTGTTGCAATTAATAAAGAATACAAGATGATACAGTGGATGGGTCCTTACTATGTTACTACTAAATTATGGCTGATCCCTACATTACTGTGGCCAGCTAGAGAACTATTAGGTTGGTGATGGATAGTCTCATGTAGACGCGGATAGTTTTGGTGTAAGCAGTAGGGAAAGCAATCACTGGAAGTGGTCTTACTCATTAGCAAAGGCCCGTTAGGGTAACAGGTGAATGAGCAGTATATCAGGCTCCCAAGTGGTAAACAGGGGCGTGTTAACCAACCGTCTGCACCCAGCCTCAGGGGACACATATCTGCAACACCAGACAAGGGAGAGAGAGGAGGGAGGAGGGAGGAGGAAGAAGGGAGGAGGGAGGAAGGAGGAGAGAGAAAGATGGAGAAGAGAGGGAGGGGAAGGGGAGTCGGAGGAGGAGAGAATGGATGAGGGAGGAGAGGAGAGGAGGGAGGAGGGAAGGAGGGAGAGGGAGGAGGAAGGAGGGGAGGAGGAAGGAGGAGGGAGGAGGGAGGAGAGAGGAGGGAGGAGGGATGAGAGGGGGGATGGAGGAGGGAGGAGGGATGAGGAAGAGGAGAGAGGAGGGAAGGGGAGGAGGGAGGAGGGAAGAGAGGGGAGGATGGAGGGGGAGGATGGAGCAGGGAGGAGGGGTGGTAAGATGGGAGGAGGGAGGAGGGGATGGAGGAGCGAGGATGGGAGGAGTGAGGGGGGAGGAGAGGAGGGTAGAGGGAGGAGGGAGAAGAGGGAGGAGGGAGGTGGGAGGGAGGATAGAGAGGGAGGAGGAGGAGGGAGGAGGGAGGGGGGAGGAGGGAGAGGGAGGAGGGAGGAGGGAGGAGGGAGGAGGAGGAGGGAAGAGAGGAGGTTGAGTGAGGGTGAGGGAGGGAGGGAGGAGAGGAGGAGTAAGGAGGGAGGAGGGAGGAGAGAGAGGGAGGAGGGAGGGTGGGTGGAGGAGGAGGGGGAATGAGGTGGGGGGAGGGAGAGGAGGTAGGAGGGAGGAGGGAGAAGGGGGAAGGGAGAGAGTGGAGGGAGGGAGGAGGGAGGAGGGAGAAGGGAGGAGAGAGGAGGGAGGAGAGAGGAGTGAGGAGGAGGGAGGAGAGAGGATGGAAGTCAGTGAAACTGCTAAACAATTACACCTTTTATATATATGTTCATTGCACCCGGAATGAAAAGACATGCTTCTTGGAGTGAAATAATACTAATCCGGAATTTACACAAATTTTATTTAGAGACAATTATTTATTTATTCGATAATAGAGGACCGGATGCGGTGGCTAAATCAGAAAGCTCGCAGGCGTTCCCGGGAAGAGGATCGGGAGTTTGAATATCAGCTGAATCAAACCGCTGACTTACAAAATTGATACTTATCACCACCTAGTCCAGTGCTCAACAAGGTTTTGCATGCCAATGGCCTGGTCTGCCAGTGGGACAGAACTATAGTGTCGCCATGACTGTGCAGTCACAAGTCGGTACCTCTCTTAATATGACCTTAGACGTTGCCAGGAGGAAAAACCCAAACAGACAAACCAAATAGAGAGCATGCTGCCACAAAGGGTTTCCGCATGCCAATGGTCTGGTCTCCCAGTGGGACAGAACTACACAGTCGCCATGAGTGTGCAGTCACAAGTCGGCATCTGTCTTCATATGACCTTAGATGTTGCCAGGAGGTAAAACCCAAACAAAGAAACAAAATAGAGAGCATGCTCACCACAAAAGGTTTTCGCATGCCAATGCATCTAGCTGGTTCTCTTCTATGAACCCAGATGCCACATGGTTATTCTTGTGCAGGTTGACATTTACAAGGCATACCATGTTGATCTAATTCTAAAGGTCACTTATAGTGGAAGCGCAACAACAACGAAACACACACAAAGACAACCCGTAAATGGAAATCTGCACATGACCAACATTCTCATGTTCAAGTATTCTGTTGCTCCTCTTTGGGTATTTTGGAAGTAAAGTAAAGCTTGTTTTATTTAACGATGCCTCTAGAGCGCAGTGATTTTTATCATTGGCTATTGGACTTCAAACATATGGTCATTCTGACATATTTCTTTGGAGGAAACCCGCTGCCGCAGCAATAAGCAGCAAAGGGTCCTTTATATGCACTTTCCCACAGACAGGACAACACATACCACAGCCTTTGATGAACCAGTTTTGGACCCCTGGTTGCGGTATTTTGAAACGAATGAACTATGGGAAATAGAGACATGTAGGTATTAAACATCCTGGCAAATGGGTGTGTATTTTACTGGTATTGTGTTCCTTCTACTTGTCCTGGTAGTCGAAGAACAAGGTTTTTGCATTACAGGGCATCATCTTTACCAGCAAATTCTTCAGAGAAAGCACTTTAAAAAAAAAACAGGGATGAGAGTGGTCTTCGGGAAAAAAAAGCGGAAATGCTGATATTGTCCCATAGGTTTAGCATTGTCAGGGAATCTCAGAAAATTTCCGGAAGTTGGGTTTCATATATATTGGTATACGCTGATAGTGCTGCACCGTTTGAAGCATGTATTAGTAGTATACACTGATAGTGCTGCACCGTTTGGAGCATTTATTAGTAGTATACGTTGATAGTGCTGCGGCATCTGCATCACATAGCTGATGGTGCTGCAGGATTGAAATATCCCGGAAATCCGCGGAATCGCGGAGATCTTTCAAAGCGAGGGGAGAAGGTTGTCCAAATGACATGTGAAACCCGCTGACTGGAAAGTTCTAAGTGGTTTAACAGTATGGAGATTTCTCACAATCAATTGTCTTTCTTGGAAATTGTAAACAAAGACGCAAAGGCTGTTATCCACGGGAGTTACCAGAGACCACAACACGGGACGCAGGGGGTTTGGCACATGTGGTTTAGGAAGGAAAGGGGATCTAACGCACACGCACGCGCACGCGCACCCGCGCGAATTCTTATCTGAGCACGCGCGCGCGCGCACGCACGCACGCACGCACGCACGCACGCACGCACGCACACACACACACACACACATGTACATGTATATATGTGCACGTACATGTATATATATGCAGCAAAACCTGCACTTCAAGTTGCATAGTCCGATGAAATATTTATTTTTCAAAACCAAAAGATGTATCTTAATTTGATTATATATATATATCCATCTTAGATATTGGTGCATTAACCAGTGGTTTGGGACAGCATATATATAGAATTATCAGTGAATTTACTACCTCATCCAAGCCATCACACAGGGAAGCCATTAACCAACTAGTCAATCTCGTGGCCTTTTAGCCCTGACCCTCATTCCAAGTACCTAGTCAGGTTCCAGGATGTCCAGTGGTAGTATTGCTGGCACCATAGCCTGGGCTGATATAAAGTTGCATAGTCATAACAATTTTTCAAAACCAAACCACATACAGATGAACCTCGATCCAACAGACTAATAGGGGGGAGCAGTTGTCCGTTAAAGCCGTTTGTCCATTGCAGTGACAAAATTGCTTTATCTATAGGTGCCATAGTGATAGTGTGGAAAACAGGACTTTAGATGTTGCTAGGATGTTAAATTTTAACGAACAAACCTGCACGGCTCTGTGCATGGCACTATGTGTGCATGGCACTATGTGGGTATGTTTGTATGTGTGAATGAGTATGCATATGTGTGAGTATGCATTACACATGTGTGGGAGCCTAGCTCACTCTAGCGGATTGTGTCCGTTGGATCCGGAATCCGTTGCATCGGTGTCCGTTGGATCGAATTTCATCTGTACATACATTTGATACCGGCCACAAGAGGCAACGGGATGAGATATGACATAAAATGAGATGAGATGTGACATAATATGAGATGTGACATAAGACAAGGTAAAGAAACAAGTATATAAATGTATTGTAATTACCGTTATTGCATGTCTATCTATCAGATAATGCAGGCCTTAATAATTTAGGAGTGTCACACAGATATTGATACACAATTCCATCATAATATTGCTATTGACTAGTTATTAATGATGTAAATTAAAGAAATGCAACTAAATATTATTATATTAAAAATATATATATTACCAAATGATACTGATATTTGTAATGTCGAATATACTACTGCATATGGTATAAATTTGTAAGTGAATATTATATTGAATGATATTACACCACTGCCAAAGAGCCAATGTATACAGTCAAAAGTACACACACAAATATAACCACACTACAATTAATCAAACAATGGTAGTGTAAATAAAATATATATATAAATATATAATATAACGAAATTTAAATTTAAAAGAAAAAAAGAATGCACACCAAAATGTAGTATCTCGAATATGACATTTGGATTTAGGAATGTTATGGTTATATTAGACTGTGCGACTTTAAAAATGTTGCCAAAATCTTGACATTCCATCATTAATTAAGCATGGATATTAACTTGAATATTTTGGGAAATTTTGTTCATAAAATACAATATTGAATATTGTGATAGAAAAGTCTCATATATGTTATATACGAAATGTTACCATTAATTGCCAAGTTCATTGAAAATATAAATGGTTTTTGACCTCCCAGTGAAGCAGTTCTATAAAGCCAGATAGAGTGGCCGAATAAGCAGAGCACCTGCCTCCCATTTGGTAGGCCATGGAATTCGAACCCCCAGGTTTGAATCCTGGTTGAGTCAAACCAATGACTTAACAAATTATACTTCTACCTACCTAGCTTGGTATTCGGCATTACTGAGTTGGAAATATGAAATCAAATGTAAGTATGTGGTTTGATTTTGACCCAAAAGAATTATGCTTCATCAGACCATGAACCTCTAAAACATGGATCGAACCCATGGTTTCAGATCCCATGACCTACAATGACTTACATCATTAGGTCAGCCCACATCACATCACATGCCAAGAAACAAATGAATGGCGCCATCAGGAAAAAAAGGTGACCAGGCTATATTTTATTTAGGTCATTCCACATCATGAGGTCATCACGAGATGTCAATACTGTCGATAGCGAGAGGACTTTTGGAAAGCTTGTCGAAAGTATTTTGGGTTGTATCAGCTCAAATTACTTCAAATCTAGTCATTTTTCATCAAAATGACTCCGGACTAATGATTTGTATGTCATAACGATCAATTTGATATCAATCAATCAATAGTTCCATCCTCTAGTCGAGGGTTGGATGCAATGGTTCTCCACTTGTCCCGATGTTGTGCTGTTCTGATAGACTGTGAATAATTCAAGCCTGTCCACTGTGAAATATTTGTAAACCATGATGTTCTTGGTCTCCCTCTCCCTCTGCTGCCATTCACCTTCCCTTCCAACAATGTACGGTATATTGAACTCTGACGAATGATGTGGCCAAAATAAATAAGTTTCTTTGTCTGTATAGTGGCAAACAAGCTTTTCTTATTTTTAATTTTTCTGAGAACTTCTTTGTTGGTGATCTTCTTTGTCCATGATATTTTCATCATCCTTCGATAAGTCCACATCTCAAATGCTGCTAAACGTTTGTACATTTTCTTAGAGATTGTCCATGTCTCTGCCCCATACATTAGAGTAGACCACACATAACACTGAAGAATACGCTTCCTTGTTTGTATTAATATCTTACTTGATGTTAACACTCTATACATTTTGGAGAATGTTGTTCGGGCTATTGTTATCCTTCTTTTAATTTCTTCCTCACATCTCCCATCATTTGTAATCTTTTGTCCGAGATATATGAATTCGGATACTTGTTCTATGTTTGTGCCATCTATGGTTATATTGACATTTGGTTTATCTGTCTTTTTACTTATAACCATTGTTTTGGTCTTCCTGGCATTCATCTTCATGTTGAATAGTATTCCAGCTTTATTGATTCTATTCACTATATCTTGTAGGTTTTTCTCACTGTCTGCTAGTATTACACTGTCATCGGCATATCTAAGATTGTTGACGTTCATGCCACCTATTGTCACTCCCTTGCAATCTTCAATGTGTCTGAAAATCATCTCTGTGTACAGGTTAAATAGACATGGTGACAATACACACCCCTGTCGAACTCCTCGTTTAATCATAACTTCATCCGATAGGCCCTGCTCCATTTTTATAAATGCACGTTGTGTCCAGTATAAGTTCACAATTAGTTTAATGTCTTTGCCATTGACACCAATATCTTGGCTGTCAATTTGATATAT
>JASIRB010000284.1:0-25000 GCA_030323885.1 Branchipolynoe longqiensis | reverse complement strand
CTCATGCCGACAATCTGCTACGTGCAAGCACGCAAGTAGGTGTCGCCATCAAAGCCTCTCCTCATCGCACGCTCAACTCTAGTAAGGGAGTGATCCATACTAGAAAACTGGACGATTGTGATGAGGATGAAATCGCACAGGAACTGAAAACCCAAGGTGTATTAAACGTTCGACGGATAGTGATTAAGAAGGATAACAAGACCATAAAAACAGGGACATACATCCTCACGTTTGATACACCGTTTCCGCCCAAGAATTTGAAAGTCGGATACCTCAGCGTTGCAGTGGATTTGTTCATACCAAATCCGCTCCGCTGTTTCCGATGCCAGAAATTCGGTCATGGTAAGGATTCATGTCGTAACGGAACGACATGTTTCCGGTGCGGTCAGAAGGGTCACGATGGCACTGAGTGCCATGACCAGGCAAAATGTGTCAATTGCCTGGGTGACCATATGGCCGCATCCAAAGACTGTCCTGTTTGGATCAAGGAAAAATCAATTCAACGTGTAAAAACAGGGAATGGGCTGAGCTATCCGGCAGCTCGGAGGATGGTTGAAGGTAATACACCTTCACCAACCACCAGGAGCTATGCCGCGATAGTGAAGCCTTCAAACAGGTCAGTCGACTGCCAGACCGAGTTAACGTGGTTGACTGGGGAGAAGCCCAAGGCTGTACCCCCAGTCCATCACTTGACCGAGCCGACAAAGAAAACAACATCGGTGCAAACGCCAGGGATTCCGAGTCCGAGTCCGCGTAAAGAAACAAACCAACCATCAATCAATCCGAGCCCTATTAAAAAGGCTACGGTTATAAAATGAAAACCTAAAGTTGTTTCGGACAGAGTCCCAAAAGGGTCTCTGTCCCTAACTAAAAACAGATACGAGGCGCTGGAAGAAGTAGAGATGGCGGAGGCCTCGACTAGTCGAGATCGCAGTCTCTCCCCCAAACCTAAGGGGAGGGGGAGAACACCTGTCACTGCCCCAAAATTACAGTGAGAGATGGTTCTCTGCTTCAGTGGAATTGTAGAGGTTTCAAGGGCAGCATTGAAGAGTTATCTCTTCTGTGCTGCAACCTCAACCCTCTTGCCATTTGCTTACAAGAAACTCACTTGAGAGCTTCTGAGAGTTGTAGTCTTAAAGGCTACATCAATTTTGACAAATCCGCACCGGATGGAGACCGAGCCACTGGCGGCTCCTCCATCCTGGTTAGATGTGATATTGTATGTACGCCTGTGGCGTTAGACACAACACTACAGGCTGTAGCTGTTCGTCTGACGCTACTGAAGACTATAACTCTCTGTTCCATCTATTAAGCGATTTGTCGTATCAAACGATAGTAATAACAAGTCCAGTATGGTTACGTATTGTCTGTTAATTTCTAAAGTCTAAATCTTAAATTTAACAATGTGTCATCTTTTTTTTTTATTACTCAATTAACTATCATGGTCAATTTCTATTTGCAATAGGTCTGTATTTGCAGTTACATTTATCCTTTATTATATATGTCGTTCAATTTGCACGTGGTCAGGCCGTTTGGCGTACGTGGCCTCCATGTCACGTACGTGCGCCTACCCGCGCAGGTGCCTAATTGTTTTGCTGTCCCTTGCCATGTCTGACTACAGGTGCTTAATTGCCTGTCTATTTGTATGCTTGCCAAACCTAGTCTGACCGGCTTGTTTGTCAAACGACCGAACCTTGTTTTGTAACCGCCAGCCTGTGCGATTTGACCATTAATTGTTTTTCTTACAGCCGGTGTAATTGTTTTCGTGCCATCTAATGATTGCGGTTTGGGCGCTTTGAACAGATGTTTTCGATTTCGCCTCAACCTGTTCCCTTCTTGATTAATTACTTCGTAATCTCTAGGTCCTGGGTTATTTACTTTTGTAACTTGCCCATTTGCCCATTTTCCTTCATGTGTTATGTACTTAACTAAGTCATTTTCTTTTAACGGAGTGTGCTCTTTTCCGGCTCGTTTATTATAATACTTTTGTTGTATTTTTTGTAATTGTTTAAATTCGGCAACCTTTGATTCTGGGACAAGCGGTCTCAAATGCAGTCTGGTCGCCGGTAATTTAGAACGCAGTCTGCGATTCATTAATAGTTGTGCGGGCGAAACATTTATGGTATCTAGAGGGGTATTTCGGTAGTTTAATAGCGCTAAATTATAATTTAGGCGTGATGACTGTGCCTTTTTTATTAGCTTCTTTATTGTTTGAACATAACGCTCCACTTGGCCGTTACTCTGCAGATAATGTGGGTTTGTATGGTTGTGTTTAAAACCATATTCTCGTGCAAAATTCAGAAATTCTTGGGACGCGAATTGTGGGCTGTTATCAGAAATTAATATGTCGGGTACCCCATGTGTACCAACAATTTTGAGCAATGACTTGATGATATCGTTACTGGTGGTCTTTGATAATTCTCTAACTTCTGGAAATTTTGAGTAGTAGTCAATCACCAATAAGTACGTTTTATTTTCAATTTGAAATAGATCAGCTCCTACTTTTTTAAATGGGCTGTTGGGTATTTCGTGTGAAATTAATGGCTCAGAATGAGGGATATTACGGTGTTCTTGGCAAATTGAACATCTAGCCACGATATCTTCCAACTGTTTGCTCATACCTGGCCAGAATACATTGTCTCTGGCCAGTTGTTTGCATTTAATCACACCCATGTGTGTCTCATGTAATATCCCCAACACTTCTCTCTGGAGAGCTTTTGGTATAATTACTTGGTTTCCTTTGAATAACATATTGCTATCTGCAGTTATCTCATCCTTATATGTGAAAAATGGTTTAACGTTTGCTGGCAACTTTTTGTTATTTATTGGCCATTCACTCTTGACTAACCGCGTTACTTCTATGAGCGTGTCATCTACCAATGTGTTGTTTTGTACGCGTTGTAGCATGTTTGGAGCTATGTCGATTGAAGCTATGGACAACTGGTTGTCGAAAAGGTCATTTGGTGCTGTGTTAGCGGTGTGAGCCCAGGACAGTGCATCTGCAAAATACATGTTACATCCATTAATATGTATTACATTGATATTGTAGTTTTGCAGACGCATCCGCATTCTCTGCATATGCGCAGTTAGCATGTGCAGAGGTTTCGACATAATATTCACGAGGGGCTTGTGGTCAGTTTCTACCGTAATTTGTTTTCCATACACATATTCATGGAACTAAACACATCCAAAACATATAGCTAGAAGTTCCTTTTCAATGACTGCATAGTTTGCCTGGGTATCATCCAAAGCCTTTGACGCCATAGCTATAGGTTGACATTTTTTAAATAACGTGGCTCCTAAACCTGACTTTGAAGCATCTACTTGTATTGTGACATTTTCGTTTACATCATAGTATCTTAGTACCGGAGCAGACACTAACAATTGTTTTAATAGCTTAAATGCTTCACGCTGTTCATGTTGCCAATGCCAAGCTATCTCTTTCCCTAGAACTACTCGTAAGGGTTTAGTAATTTCTGAGAACTTAGGAATAAATTTGCTGACGTACCCGACCATGCCTAAGAATCGCTGAATACCAGCTTTATCGGTGGGTTCTAGCATATCCGTAATTGCTTGCACGCGCTCCTCATTTGACTTCAGGCCTTGCTGCATTAGTATATGTCCTACATAATTAACTTCTGTTCTACAGATGCGTGACTTTTTTTTATTTAATTTTAAATTTGCCTGTCGCGCTCGACACAAAACCCGTTCTAAGTTATCATTATGCTCTTGAATTGTGGCCCCATATACCAAAATATCATCTGTCATGACATTAACACCAGGCAAATTACCGAAAATAGTATTCATTTCATTTATGAATATGTCGCCGGCTGTCTTTATGCCAAATGGAAGGGGCGTGTAGCGATACCTACCCCACGGGGTATTAAAAGTGCACAATTTGGAGCTTTTTTCATTTAATTCGATCTGCCAATAGCCACTATTGGCATCTAAAACTGTAAAATATTTTGCATTTGCTGTTTTCTAAATTACCTCCTCGACTGTGCGTGTCGGGTACGGGGTTCGCAAAATAGCCTTGTTCAATTTCGTTGGGTCAATGCACACCCGAATTTTGTTTGGCTTTTTGACGATGGTTATTGAGCTAACCCATGGGGTAGGTTCTTCTTGCTTTACAATTAGCCCTATATGCAACATTTTATCCAATTCCTCTTTAACCTTACCAACAATAGCATGCGGAATACAACGAGGAGCATCACTAGAGGGTGTTACATTTTCATCAATATATATATTTGCGTTAGTTTTGATTGTTCCTAAACCCTGAAATACATCGCAATATTTATTTACCAAGTTTTCGGCCTCAGTGCTCTGGCTGCCCTCGTCTCGTACTTTTTCTTGACTGACTGCAGCAGATCTCGGTCGCACTCGTCCGTACTTGATTTCACTGACGCGCTGTATTAACTTTAGGTCGACACACGCATCCTTCCCCAGGATTGGGCTTCCGCTTGCGGTGACTTGGAAGCATATCGTCTGTCCTTCCACTTCTACGTGTATTTCTCCTTCTGGGCGAATCCGCTCTCCTGAATATCTGACAAGGCAGCACTTGGACGGATGTAGAATGACATTCTCCATTTTGTCGTAAATATCCTTGGATATGATATTTGCCTGTGCTCCTGAGTCCAGCTTGAACTTGATAGTGATGTTCTGAATTTTGAGCGGGGCATACCATAAGTCGTGGTGCTTGTTTTCAACCTTCGAAAGCTCACCCACGTATAACAAGTCATCGCTGTCTAACTCTGCTAGTTGCAACTGCTCATTCAACTCTTCCGATTCAATTTCAAGTTCATTCACATTTGCTGTTGCATTTTTCCGAGCCCAACAAACTCGTTGAAAATGCCATATTTTCTTACAAAATAAGCATGGCTTATCTTTGGCAGGACATTGGTTGGCTGCATGAGTATAACCACACTTTGTGCACTGTATTCGTAGTGCTGTTGATGGTGCGCGGCGCTCTGCCCAGGCTTGACCATGTGGCCTCGGCGATGCGTAACAGCTTTGCTTCGGTGGCTCTGACCTGCGTGCCCCGACCATGTCAATACTCTCGTCCGTTATGCTACTTTTGCTGAGCTGAGCATGGGAATTCTCACTCATTCGACAAATGTCACGGCACTGATTCAATGTTAAGTTCGGAGTCTGCAGCAGCTTATCTCTCAACTTATTGTCTTTTACTCCGTAGACTATACGGTCACATAGCATGGAGTCCTCGATTTCTCCATAGTCGCACAGTGCTATACGGTGTTCCAATTCACATATGTACTCATCTATTCCTTCACTCGACTGGTTGTAAGAGTTAAATTTGTATCTTACCACTGTCACATTTGTATGCCCAATACAGTAATCCTCGAACGCGTCAATTAATGGTTGTATTTTGTCTTTGTCATCACTTTCGATTTTAAGTGTTCGGTGTAGTTTTTGGGCATGAACTCCAGCCACGTGGACAAACACGCAACATTGAATTTTTTCTCCTTTGTTAGCAGCTCCAGAAGCGAAGGAGTATATCTGATATGAATTCAACCACGACCTCCAGTTTAACGCCAAGTTGCCCTGTAAGGATAGTGGTCCTGGCAGTTTCAAACCTGATAACGCCATATCCATTGGTTCGTGAACATCTGACACCATGTAAATAAGCACGCGTTGACACAGCGAGTGGAGTTGAACGACTGGTTTATTTTAGCTCTCACTTTACCACATCGACTAGCCCGCCCCCGCACTCCGCGTGAGCGCGCCCCCGCAGTTACGACATGGGTCGCATATATTACAGGCACAACTCGTTTACTGGCAATGCGTGTTTCTGGCCGCATGGACCACAATAGTCAGACATGTGCTGCATGGGTCTGGGAACGCCCCCTCTGTCACGCGCCGGTGTCACACACCGGTGCCACACAAAAAAAACGTATATGTTGCTGGTAACATATGTAATTATTACAGAAACGGCACCCCATCGGCCTGCCATAAGTGACTGTTACCCTTGCATTATGTCGTCCTGACTACGAGTTGATCATATGGAATAAACAGCCCTGTAACTGTCACTTGATCGAGATCAACAGGAGAGAGAAGATCCATTTTGCTTAGTGTGTTTAATACTGTTTGCATAGTACTTCATTGCTCCAATATGCCTTGCAAGAAGGGACGGTTCTCTAAAGAATTACTACGTACCGCGGAGTCGACACCATTTGTGATCTCTGAACTGGACAAAGCGGAGGCGGGTACATCTTCCCGTCGACACTCAGGAATCTCACCTGAGCCATCCGGCGGATCCGAGCTACATGGTGACGACTTGGTTCGACTCATTGAGACGAATAATGCTTCTCTGCTGGCAAAGTTGGCTATTGTGGAGCGTACGCTAGCCGATCTACATTCTGGCTCGCGTCGAGACAGGTCTCAGTCCAAGGCGCCATCACCCTCAGATGAACGGACGCATGAGGGAACAGTACGGGATGCCGTTCGTCACAGGAAGCGCCCAAAACCAGTGGCGCCATCTTCCGATTCTTCGCCGTCTCCGAGTGACCAGGAGGACGAGTCGGCCAGTGACCAGGAGTCGACATCATCACGGCGCCATTGCAACAAGCGTAGTGGTCGAAAGCGTCGACACTCGTCGACTGACTCATCAAGCTGTTCATCACGGGAGGACTTATTAGGAGATCTGTTATGTTCGGTACATAGCAAGAAGCGGGCTGCAAAACGGGGTAAGCATAAGTTACTGCCCCATAAATTTGTAGTCAGGGAGGGGAAGAAAAATAGAGTTAAACAGGGCGATGCCAATTGGCATGAGTATTTATTAGCTTTATTTCGCATGACCCAGTCCTCTTCCACGCCGTCGTCGTGGACCGAGCCAATAATGAGACACGTCCAGGATCTGTTAGAGATGGCAGAGAGTTGGGAATGGTCAACTTGTCTGGGTTTTTCTGAGAAAGTTTTTCAGATGTTGGATGATAAGCGGTTGAAGTCGGGTTGGGATGACTACCCGGCTATTAAGGATGTGCAGCGCGATTTGTTTGGGACCGGGGTACGGGTGAAGACGGTTCCTAAAGTTGCAGTCGGGTCGAGTCGACAAACTAGGGATACCTATGATAGAATAACTGATGGCCCGATTTGCACGATATGAAATACTGGGAAAGATTGTGGGTTCTCTGAGTCTCACGGGTCGCCTCCACGCCGTTACTGCCACATATGTGGCTGGTGTGCATTTAAGCTGGGGTACAAGGCAAATCACCGTGAATTAGACTGTCGGTTTAAGTCTCGTTCATCGATGCTTAAACCGACAGTTGGCTTGAAGAACGCTAATCCAGGTTTTTAGGTATGCAGTCTCATGTGTCTTGGCTGCCTATCATTCCCCAGGTGAATCAAAGTCTGTTTGAAAGTCTGCCTATCCGAGTGTCAATAGTTCGTGATTCTATACGTGATGTTGACAATGTGTTCCTCATAAGTCCCGTGTCCGGGGGGGTGTCAGGTCCCTCAAATGTGGCATCGAGGATGCAAACTAATGATACTGTTCTGCGCCCTAGGGTTTTGGACGTTAATATTGCTCATGATGTTGATGACGACCTCGGCTTTAACTGCTCGGGGGGCCGTGGGCCTCAGTCCCCAACGTCCCCTGTGCCGTTGACAATTTCTTTTGATACAGATACTACCTCGCCTACCGTACGGTTAGTGCATACGGGTAGCCCTTTGTGTGATGCTGGTATGGCCCATATAAGCGTGCAGTTGTTACGTGACACCTCTGGGTCCCATGCTTTGGCGTCCCCCCTGACTAATATAGTTGATAATTTTAATACTGTTAATCTTGTTATGCCTGTTAACACTCACTTGCGTCGCCCGCTCGGTCGATGTATTCCTCTGGGTGACCTACCCTCTTCTTCACCACTGGTTCCCTCTGGCGCTCCAATAGCTTTCTCGGGTTCACAGTCTCTGATCTATCGTCATGTCAGACACCCGGTCGATCGCTTGGTCGAGGTTCCAGCCCCTTTGGCGGACCTCCGTCCTGGTGTACTCCGAGCCTACACTGATCTTAATGGCCTCAGGGTCGATCCCTGTCCTGTCTCCTAGTCACACTACTGACTCTCTGACCGTATCGGTCGTCTCATCGTCTCCATTGCTTCCTAAGGTGTTGATGAACGATCCGGCTTTGCAGCCTTCGCGTTGTAGGCTTGTGAGGCCCCCGAGTGATCTCTCAACCAAGGAACATGGGTCCTTTTCTAACACTTCAGCCCCTTTTTCGGGTTTCCCCCCTAACGTCTTGGTGCCATTGGGCTCTCGTGAAACTCGCTGTGATGCTCCACCCTGTCCCCCTGTTATATCACTGGCCGCTGGGAGTGACGCGGCCACCGTGCGCATCCCCAATAAGGTCTTTTGCCCGTTGGGGCCGCTTGAGTTTAAACCGTTATTGTTGCCGTTTTGGCCTACTGTTAAGCCAGATGTAAGCTCTAGTTATCTTGATGTTTATACCGCTGTTAGACGTACCGGCCTGCCCAACTATCTGGCGGCTAGGGTCCAAGTCCCCTCAGGCCTACACATCCCATCCTGGAGGAATCTGCTGGAGGGGTACCATGATGAGTTATTAGTTGATTATTTGGAGTTTGGTTGGCCTAGTGATTACGCTGTAAATAAAATCCCTACCCCTACTTATATAAATCATAAAGAGCGTCCTGAGTATGACGTTTGGATTGAAAAGTATGTGTCAAAAGAACTTGCCTGCAATGCACTGCTGGGTCCGTTCGATTGCCCTCCTTTTACTCCTTGGGCCCAGGTCAGCCCGATTATGATGAGAGCAAAAAAGAATACACTTGAACGACGGATCATCGTCGACCTCAGCTTCCCCAAAGGGCGTAGTGTAAATTCTGGCATTAGTAAGGGTTTCTTTCAAGGTACTAAATGTTCTTTTAACTTGCCCAGCATTATGGACCTTGCTGTAGAGGTAACCCGGCTCGGACGTGGGTGCTATGTCTGGTCCATTGATCTAGCAAGGGCTTATCGACAGTTTCCCACTGTTTGGCATTACTTTTAATTCTCAATTATATTTTGATATCGCCCTCCCCTTTGGGTGCCGTACATCCAGCCTGGCTTATGCTAGGACCACTGAGGCAGTTTCTTTCTTAATGAATAAGGAAGGCTTCTTTACTTTATGTTATCTTGACGATTTCATGGGGGTGGCAAGGGACTTCGAAGAAGCTAGTGAAGTGGGCGTGTCTACTCGCCTTGAGCAATTTGCGCACTCGTTCAACGGGCGCGCAAATTGCTTCCGCATGTGCACGCGAGGGTTCGCGGGGGTAAAGCGTTGCTTAGCGACTAGCTAAGCAACGGAAGGGGGTCGGGCGTTCGGGGCCTGACCCGGCAGACGTGTTTATGCGCGCTCTGTCATTTCAGCCGATATTTGGTCTTTTTCTTATCTAAATTCTAAAACTAATGTAATCAAACCACACGGGAGGGAAAGGGAGTTACCTGCTCCTTTAATAGGTATACACATTTCGCTGGTATCCTTGTTAGTTATGGTAAGAATAAAGTCGTGAGCTCTTGTGAAGGTGGACTGGGACGTTCCTTGCATTCTTTACTATCCTCCAGTATTACTGTAGATTAACCGCTATGGAAAACCTGATATTCGATTGCTTTATATGTAATTAAGGGCCTTAAGCCTAAGCAGGCCTTATGCAGTTACTTAACCCATCTGCGGGAATATAATGACAAACTCTAACCGAATCTAACGTAGTGTTACTTTAGGGCGGAAATTAACGACATTAACTTAGAACTGATTATCAGTGACAGCGGCGGCATCCCTAGCCGTACGCGTACTTCTGGAATTATTCAGTAACATAATTAATATACCGAAATGCGAAGGGGACAGCCAGTTAGTTGAAATAACCTAACTTATGGAAGTAGGGAAACTTTAGGCCTATAAATGCGCTCGACGGCAAATTGCGTATGTAGACGAAACTCTGGCTGTCCGCCTTTAGCGCGGAGAGGACACCGACGGCGACGGACTAACTGCAGACGGGAGGAGGAGCCGCAGCAGCCCGCGGCAGGCCCAGGAAACTCACATGGAAATTATTACATAATATTACATGAAATTAACACGTTAGGCTCGCCTTAAGCGGGGGCAGAATAGCCGAACGGTTAAACTAGTAAAGGTTATCGCCGGATTGTAGCTCTGCTAGCGCAGTTAGGTCTGCAGTTGTCTCTACATAAATCTACGCCCCCGACTACAGATCTGATCTGGTTAGGTTATCGTGTTAATACCACGTTGATGGAGTTGTCCATCCCCAAAGAGAAGCTATTAGACATCATCTCTGAATGCTATGTTTGGAAATTCGGTGCGTCGGTTACGAGGAAGAATGTACAACAATTAGTTGGTAGACTCCAGTGTATATCTAGGTGTGTAACCCCAGCATGAATAGGGTGCTAGATTTTTTAAGGGGGGCGCCCTTTGTAGGTCGTACCACTGTTTCAATCGAATTAGTGTGGGATGTCCGCTGGTTCATCCGCTATGCGGAGACAACCAACGGCCTCATTTTATTAAGGCCTTTTCCCAAAAACCACTGGGTGATCGAGTGTGACTCATCTTTGCTTGGGGGCGGGGCTTTTTCAGTCACAGGTTTTTTCTCTGAACGTTATACAGCAGAATTGTTGTCTCTTGGTTACCACATATCCCAGCTCGAAGCTCTTAATTTAATTGTCGCGCTTCGCGAGCTGACCCCAACGCACCCCGAACAGTTCTTAGTAATCATTAACACTGACAATGAAGCCTCACAGCAGGTTCTCTCCACTGGGAAGGGCAGGGACCCATTTCTGTGTGCATGTGCGCGTGAGTTGAGGAGATTTGCCGCTCTCCATAGTTGTGAAGTCAGGATAACCCATAAACCCGGTAAATCATTGGTCTTGGCTGATGCGCTTAGTCGAAGCTACTTCGATAAGGCAGCGTATGCCAGGTCGAAAAAATTATGCTTGGAACTGGGTTTGTCGCGGGTACGTGTCACCCATGATATTTCTGTCTTTGATAAGGAACTTTAATGCTCAGCCTGACCCTATCCCTTCATGTTCAGTTTGTCTCACTGTAGTCTTTTTCTTTATTTGCCCTCGACTACAGCTCGACATACTGACCTGCACAACACTGTCTAAACGCTTTTCAGGCACGGGTTATCGAAAGGTACATGGCGTAATAAATGTGCCCAGTTTGATAAATTTAGTGAGTTCTGTAAAAACTTTAATGTTAATAAGAAATCTCCAAAACAATATGACCTGATGTTGTACCTCGCTCACTTAGCAAATAGTCTTAGGTGACCAAGTGCAGTGAACAACTACTTCAGTGGCGCAAAAACATATATTATGATGATGGGGGGAAGAACCAAGGAATTTGACTCATACTGTGTTGGCCTCGTAAAGAAAGGGGTGTTAAATGTGAAAGATGTTGCTGTGTCGAGAGTGTTTCCACTAAAAGTCAAGCATGTTATGCAGATGTTCAAGTATTTTAAAAACCTAGGGCCACATGGCCGAGTGTTAAATTTGGCATTGATAATTGGATATTTCACATTACTAAGACAATCTAATTTTTTTTTCTCAGAGTCCCCTTGTGATCCGGGGCACTACCTGACAGGTGCCGACATACGTATCCACAAGAGGTCACTCAAGGTACGCGTCCGGTCCACCAAGATGACACGCCAGCAAGGCCAGACCTACTACGTACGGCTGCCAAAAATCCCTAGCTCCATCTGCTGCCCCGTGCATCTTTGGAGGCAATACAAGGCCGTAACTCCCATCTCCAAGTCCGGTCCAGCCCTGCTGCTGTGCTCTGGGGAGCCCTTGACAGCTCGCCTATTCCTGCTCGCCCTCAGATTGGCAGGTGATAAGTGTGGGCTTCAAGGTAAGAAGATTACGGCCCACAGTCTCAGACGGGGGGCAGCTAGAGCGTGTGCGGAAGCTGGAGTCCCATTGGAACAGGTCCAGGAACTCAGCAACTGGCGTTCGTCCTGCATTTTTAATTATGTGGATAAGCGTAGCTTCAAAGCAGGTCCTTCAGCACTCGCTTCGCTATTTGGCTGAGTGCTGAAGATCCTCTAAACAATGCTGTTGTGGACTCGACCAGTACTTTTGAGTGATTGCTATTTGTAATAATTAATGTTCCGTATAGCTTATGCATATTTGTTAATTCATGTGTCGTTAGTATATTAATGATCAATTCATAATAATAATACAATTTTATTGGCCCACAAACTGAGGTCGCCGTGTTCTGTTACTTAATTACAGGTTGTTGCTCTGGGTGCAGCTGGCCAGCAAGTGACGAGTCCAGTGCACCTTGGTCAGCACAGTGCGTATGCGGACGCAGCGCCAACTGTTCCCCTGGTGTTGAACCCAGGAACCACAAGGGTGGCAATTTATCAAAGAAGTAGTATAGCCAGAGCCCTTCTGCCTTACATCTGCATACAGGTCTGTATACGCGCTATATATGTGAATACATACTGTATTTAGAGATGACTGCATCATATATTGTAGAGTGGTCCTCCATTTGTCACTGGTAAGTTAACCCATGTGTAGTCTGTTTCACTCTCAGACTTATTGCAAGGGGCCTAAGCTCTGACACTTTAACACTCAGATTTTAACCAAAAACTGCCAAGGAAAGCTTTCACACCTCAGGTTGCCAATGGTTCTCTGGGTTGCACCTCTATTGACAGCTGAGCTCACTGAGTGTGAATGTGTCAGAGCTTATACCCTTGGAATAGGTGTGACAGTGGATTGGATTTGGTTTATAAGGGTCTATGCCACAGTGCACTGCACACACATATTTCTGAAGGCACCCACTACACAACAGTCAACTTGCTACATGCAAATGAATTACCATTGTGAAGGATCTGGCACAGTCATCCTTACATTTAGGAACACTGGTAAGTTATTCTTCACCTGATATTGCAATATTATTTATATATTATATATAATACATACATATGTATGTGCATATATACATATAGCTTTAAAAGTATGTGTACATGTACAATCACATGCATAATCAAAAATAAATAAAATATAAATGGAATATTATTTAGGGTAATGGCAGTGTTTGGTTAAAATCTGAGTGTGAAAGTGTCAGAGCTTAGGCCCCTTGCATTGTTACAATAAGTCTGATAGTGACACAGACTACATATGGATTAACTTAGCAGTGACAAATGGAGTACCACTCTAAGATATGTGATGAAGTCATCTCTAAATACAATATGTATTTATATGCATATATATAGTCATGTATATATGTCTGCATATGTATATATATATATAGATGTAAATGTATGTATATGTATATGTATGTATATATATGTATACATGTTGTAACATAGCAGTGAATATATGGAGACTGCTTCCTGACAGGTAGTTTGCCTTTTATAGTGGTTACAGCTCATGTTTGGACCGTCCTACTTGTCCCATCTCTTCGTTAGGACTGGCCTACCCAGCAACTATATAAGGAGCATAGTCACACACTCTTGGCACTCTACTCCGAGACATCGAGGTGTCAACATCTCCAAGTCAGTTAGGCCTGAAACCTGATCTGGCTAGTTACAGCTTATGGGATGGATTCAACTTGCTGAGCTTCTACAATATGGACCAATGGACGTGAGGAGGATTGGTGACTGTGGTGTCTGCCTTTTCCCACACCACTGCTGCTTAGCCTCACATGTACATCCATCATCAACTGAGACTCTATACCGGTATGGTTGGCGACGGCTCACAGACAATGGATCATCTATATCTATCAACTCTTCAAGGCAACTGAGACATACAAGAAGCACCAAGAGGACTGAGTGTATCTATCATCCATATGGATTACACAGACAGTTGTGAGTGTAATATCATACCATTGAGAATTTATATGTAACTGTACACTTTGTAATTGAGAATATATGTTATAAGTACATATTTGTGTATCGTTATTTGTCTTCTTTACTAAAAATAGAAGATGTTCCAAATTCTCTTTTCTCCTCACTATATTAGCTAGTCTATAAGATTAGGCATTAGTTATTATATGTGACAATGTGAAGACAGCAGCCTATCGGCGCAAGGAATCCCGGCTTCCCAGCACCAGGGTTCCCGGCCTGCCGGCGCCAAGACTCCCGGCACCAGGCCTCAATTCAAATAATATAAATATAAATAAAATGTGATAACCAACAATAAAATAAATGAAATATAAATGCAATAATATACAAGGTAAGTTTAATGTTAATGTTGCTGTACCAGCAAGAAATGCCATATTTGTGGGGATTATGCATCAGATGCATAATTACAGTGTTATTTATGAGCATAGCTTACTGGCCTCCCGTCCCAGGCCTTCCCATAAATAATATGAATAGAAATAAAAAAGTGATAACCAACAATAAAATAAATCAAATACAATAATATTTAAGGTATGTTTTTCTTAATGTTGTACCAGCAAGACAAGCCATATTTGTGGTGATTATGCATCAGATGCATAATCACAGTGAATTATTTATTATGCATATATATATGTATATTGGTATGTAAAAAATATATCTAAATGATGTACAACAGTCCCCACAGGACCTCCCCCAGTGGCAAGTGGAAGTATATGAGTGGGCCACAGACCAGCAAATACCCCAAATGGTTGACTGGAGGTTCCTCTATTGTTTGGGATTAATGGCTATACCAACACAGTACTATCATGGGCTTTTCTGTCCTGTAGCCATGTGTTGTAACTACTGAATTCTTTCCTAATATTCACTGTTAATTTACTCAATCCGGTCCGAACTAAATGTCCTAGGAATATCCAGGAAATTAGATATCTAGTGATTTTTGGCTTTCTAGTGATGTATTCCAATATGAAAACATCCTAAAACTCAGTGTTCCACAACCATATTTGTGAACCTGCACCGTAATCCTATATGAAATTCGACCTTGGAAATTGCACCGGGGCTCGAATGAGGTATTTAACCACCATAGCCCGATCGAGGTGAGCTCTCCAACCTGTTCATGGGCTTTGATCTGGCTTCTGGTCTGCCTTAGTAGTGTTGCCTTGCTTGCACTGGTGTCCCTTAGTGGTTGGGTTAGACGCTTAATGTCTTGGCTATATCCATATGCTAATGTTTTTAGGTGGATTATCCTTCTGTTTTCTAGTAGCTTTACTTTAGTTCTTTTGTGTAGGTCATAAGTGGGGTGTAGTTTGTCTACTTTCAGGCAGATTTTCAGGGTCCTATTTTGTAGTATCTGCAGTTTTTTAAGTAGCTCTTTTTTAGCACCCATGTAGATTACATCCCCACAGTCAAAGTAGGGGAGTACCATGCCTTTGAAGATTTTTATTGACATATCTTGTGTCATATAGTTTCTTAGTTTAGCAAATAGCCATAGTTTGTGATTTACTTTTTGTATGATTTTTGTTACACACAGATTGTAGTTTAGCTGGCTATCTAGTTCTAGGCCTAGGTATTTGTAGTGATTTACACTTTCCAGTGTTTGGTTTCCTAGTGTGCATTGTAGGTTTCTTCCTGTGATTGCTGTATGTGAGAAGAGTACTGTTTTAGATTTATTTGCATTGATGGTTATTTTATTGGATTCACACCAGCTGTCCAGCTTTAGCAGGAGGTTGTTCAGTTTGGTTGCTACCTCCTCTACTGTGCTTCCTTCTGCATATACGACAGTGTCATCCGCATATAGCTGGAGACATTCTGTCTCCAGCCATTTTTCTAGATCGTTTATGTATAGTATAAATAGTAGTGGTCCCAGGACTGATCCTTGGGGTACACCACAGGTGACAGTTTGCTGGTCTGAGAGTGTACCATTTACTTTAGTTTTTTGCTGTCTGTTGCTTAGGTAGCATTTTATCCAGTTTATTGATTTGGATTTAATGCCCATGTTGTTTAATTTTCTTATTAATATGCTGTGGTCTACAGTGTCAAAGGCTTTGCTGAAGTCGATGAAGGCTTCTCCAACTAATTTCTTTTGGTTCAATGATGCCAGCACATCATTTGTTAGGTTTGCTATTGTTTTAGATGTAGAGGGTAGTTTTCTGAAACCTCCTTGCCTCTTGTTTAGTATATTGTTTTTTTCCAGGTGCTCATGTATGTGCCTGTGGAATATTTTTTCAATTAGCTTGCCTGGTGTTTGCAAGATTGATATTGGTCTGTAGTTCCCCATGTTTTGTTTGTCACCACTTTTGTAGATGGGGGTGATGGTTGCCATCTTCCATGCTGTGATGAAGTGCCCCTGCTCAAATGATTTGTTGAATAGGTCGACTGGGATGGCTTGGAGTGCCTCTTTTAGTATTTTTGTGGGGATTCCATCTATTCCACTTGGTTTGTTTTCATCTATGTCATTTATTAGTTGTGTTAGTTCTTTTAGGTCAGTTTTGCAGGTGGGGATTTCATCCTGGATATTTTCTGACTTGTTTTCCCAGATTCTTGTGAATTTCTTTGATAACCTTTGTCCTACCGTGACAAAGTGTGTATTTAGTTTGTTTGCTGCATCACTATCTGTGTGCATATTTCCATCCTTATCCTGAAAGCTTATGCATTCTTCTATCTTATTTTGGGGGAATAGTAAGCTTACATTTTTCCAGAACTTATTTGTGTTGCTTCCCCAGACCTTGTCTTATTTTATTATGTATTTCTTTTTTGCTGCCCTTACTGCTTTGAGGGAGTTGTTTCTGGCAGTATTATAGGCCCTTTTATCCTCTGGGTCTTTAGTACGTTTCACTTTGTCACCTAGCTTTCGTTTTGTTGCGATATGCGTTAACAGTTCCCTGTCTACCCACGGGTCTTGGTTTCTCTGTATTTTTAGTTTCTTTATGGGACACATCTCATCTAATGATTGTTTTATTTCTGTGACAATGTTATTCCAGTAGATATCAGTGTCATCCCTGTCTGTTGTGAGGTTGTCTATATTTTCATGCAGGTGTTTTTTTAGTGTTTCTTTTGAGTAGTTTTTTAGGGATCTGCCCATCTTATATTTATATTGGCTTGTGCTTTTGAGTTTTTTTCTCGTTACATATATTAGCTCATGGTCACTTATACCCCAGCTTCTAGTGCCCCATTTTATGGCATGGTTTGAGTTGGTTAGTATTAGGTCAATTGTTGAGCTATTGTTGCCTAGTCTTGTGCTGTCTGTAATAAGTTGCTGTAGCCCTAGGATTTTGACAGTGATTTGTAGCATTAGTTTATTTGTGTCATTGCTACTGTAGTTTATGTTGAAGTCCCCTAGCACAAAGATTTCTGCATTTGTTAGTTTTCTCACTGTATTTATGCTTTTGTCTAGAGTTTCAAGGAATGCTTCGATATCCCCGGATGGTGGTCTGTAGAGGCTTGCTATGGCTATGTTAGCCTGCTTCTCCTTTTATTAGGCACCATTGTAGCTCCAAGTGTTCATTTGAGAGGTTTGCTATTTTTAGGGCCTCAGTGTCAAGATTTTTTTAGGTTTTGCAGTAGATTGCGACACCTCCACCTTTTTTTGTTTGGTTTGCTATGTTGATGCGCGAGAAGGAAGAAAGCAAGGCGGGGGTGGAAGAAAGGCGCGTTTATTACACGCCTCAGCGGAACATGTTAGGTAGATATAAGCAATAAAATATGGACAGTGGTAATGTACAGGTACATAGAAGATAAAAGGGGAATGCACAGTGGTAATAGAAAAATAGACATGGTATCAAGAATAATGAGGGGCTCCCAGGAGGGAGCAGAGAGGCTCATAAGGAGCAGGAGAGAGTCAGTAAGTCCGGTGGTCCGGTTGATTGTCAGTGGAGTGAGGGGGTGCCGAGGAGCCCTCCACCCTCGGGAGTGAGTAGGTTAAGTGAGTGTAGGGTGGGTGGGCGGAGGAAAAGTGAAGGATAGCGGAAGACGGCAGGAGGGTGAGTGCCTGAGGAGAGCCGGCGGGCGGCCTTATAAGGGAGGAAGGAGGGGGGAGGGGGGTGAGGTGCGAATGCTGACGGCCCGGGGGAGGGTGAGATGTGGCGAGCAGCGGGCGTCGGGCGAGGCGTGAGCGCCAGAACAAAGAAGGTGGCCTGAAAGAGGGGGGGGGGCGAGCCGGGGCTCGCCCGAGGTGAGTAGGCAGCGCCACAGCGGCGGGGGAGGGTCTCCTCCTTCCCTCGCATCAAACGTAATGCTTCGCATTACGACCAATTTGCTGTCTGTCATTACGAACAAGCCTATATCCTTCTATGTTTAGTCTGTGCATCTTCATAGGGTCAGAGTAGGGCTGGGGACTGCAAATAATGAAGTTTTGAAAATACTATGGATATTTCAATTTCACACGGCAAAAGATTGAGGAAGGATACTTCCTCAGATGATGACAAAGGAACGAACAAAGGTCATACGACAACGACATTTCCAAGAATTTTGGTAATTATGGGCTCAGACAGTAATACTACTTTGTCAAAGATGTCACCATTCGCCATAGCGAAAGGGATCAAAGGCATTGTCAGAGATCCCATCAGTGTTAGAAAAATGGGAAGTGGTATCTTGGTGGAAGTCGGCAAAAAATCACACGCCGACAATCTGCTAAGAACCACCAACCTGGCAACGGTTCCTGTGAAGGTCACACCACACAGGACTTTAAATACAAGGAAGGGTGTCATCCGATGTGCAGATCTAGTTGATTGCTCTGAGGATGAAATTGTTAGAGAATTGGCTGACCAGAAAGTTACACATGCATTTCACATCCATACCAAAAGAGAAGGTGTCAGAAAGCCGACTCAGACTCTCTTCTTGACATTTGAGACAACGGTGCTCCCAAATTCAATTAAAGTTGGATATTTAAATGTCAGAGTTGATACATACATCCCTGGCCCGCTCCGTTGTTTCAAATGTCAAAGATTCGGACATGGTAAAGATAGATGCAGGCAGCAATTGGTTTGTGCTAAATGTACTGGAAATCATGATGACAATTCATGTGAAAGTAGCATTTTAAAATCTGCCAACTGCAAGGGAGATCATCCATCGTACTCTGGGCAATGCACAAAATATGAATTTGAAAAAGAAGTGCAGAAGATTAAGCATACAAGACAGGTCAGTTTCCCAGAGGCAAGAAAGATTGTTGAAAGTTTGAATGTCAATCTCAGAGCATCATATGCAAATGTGATAATGTCTGTTGCCCCAAGTCCAGTCAAGTCGGTCTGTGTTTCAGTTGAAACACAGACTGAAATGTCCTGGCCAATTGAGGGTGCTAATGAATTTGTAACATTGGAGGACTACCGTATTACAACACGTAAGCCTGGCACTAGCACTTCAATTTCTGTACAAACTAATACATCTAAAGAACAAGAAACATCAAATAGCAAGAAAGTAACACAGAAGACCAATAGCAATGCGTCAAACAATTTAAAATCACAACTGCCCTTAAACACAAACTCGCAAGTGACAAAGAAAATAAATAATAAATCACAAAGAACTGGAAGACAATCGAAGGGCTCAAACGACCCTGTCAAATTATTCAACAAGTTTGGGCACTTGGATGATATCGAGGTGGAGAGTGGAACGAGAGCTAGGTCTCACTCTCCAGTTCACCCTCTGTAGCATTTTAGTTGTTTATAACTATATATTTATTGTTTTAAATGGCTGCTGCAACTATGATACAGTGGAACTGTCATAGTTTACAGGCAAATCGAAATGAACTGGAACTAGTCATTCAAAAATATAATTCATCTGTAATTTGCCTGCAAGAAACAAAAATAGATAATGCAAATATGACTTTAAAAGGTTTTGCATCTTATCACAAAATGGGCACAACAGATGCTATGGGTAGGGCACATGGTGGGGTGTCTATTTTTACAAAAAGCTCTCTGCCACAGAGTGAAGTTAATTTAAATACAAATTTACAAGCTGTCGCTGCCAAAGTAACTCTTCACACCACAATAACATTTTGTTCATTATATCTTCCTCCTTCTAGTCCTGTAATACCTGCAGATTTAACAAATCTTTTTGCTCAATTAGGCCTACCCCTGATGCGCGAAAAGGAAGATTCTGACGCATGCGCAGAAGCGAGGGACACGTCTGAGCACGGGAACACGCTGAAACCACCACACCGTTGATGTTATTATGTTTTGTCCGTCCTTATTTCTGGTGTCAGTTTCACTTCCGCCATTTTCGTTCTCATATATTTTACTTGCCTTTCCCTTTGCTAGCTACTCCCGGACTGTTTGGATTACCAGCATACACCTAAACACGGTTTGGCGGCCATCTTGACCTAATTCCTGTTTGCAGGTACACAAACGCACATGGCAGTATCATCAGTGTGGCAGTGAGCAATCTTCATAGAGAAAAAGTTAAATATCTCTAAAACCACACAACCAAGAAACAAACTGATTGGAATACACATAGAAAACATGTTTACCAAAAATATTATATTAAATTGATATGGTTAGGGTTCTGGATTTCTATTCATTTTGAATAAAACTGACATTTTGCACTGCTGGTACCGGCATACTCAATGCATTGTCAATGGCAGTGAGCAATCTTCAGAGAGAAAAAGTTAAATATCTCTAAAACCACACCAGCTAGAAACAAGCTGATTGGAATACACATAGAAAACATGTTTAACAAAAAGATTATATTGAATTGATATGGTTAGGGTTCTGGATTTCTATTAAATTTGAATAAATCTGACGTTTTGCACTGCGCGCACGGCAAACTCAATGCATTGCCGATGGTCGAGAGCAATCTTCATACAGAAAACGTTAAATATCTCTAAAACTACACTACCTAGAAACGAACTAATTGGAATACATATAGAAAACATGTTCACCAAAAATATTATACCGACCCACCCACGGGGAGGCTTAAGACTAACGCATGTAGATATATAGCAAATATGCTTAAACAATACCTGTACTTCACCAAAATCCATCAAACGGAAACGGAAATAGCCCTCTATGGGCGCCGCCATTTGTAAACTCGTGTCCATGTTGAAATAATCCAAATCCAGCAAACGGAAACGGAAATCCCTCGTCAAACTTCGGTACGGAGCAAGCAGGATGGACGACAGCGATTGGCCTAACGCCTTAATGATGCGCCGCCGCAGAGTAGCACAAGCCAAGTCGCAGAACAACTACACTGGTCCCTCGCTACAGACCTTCCATATATGGTGCGATGACGTCACTGGGACCAGTGTACCCGTTCCTCTGCGCTACTCTGCAGTACAGCTATATCAAACAAATGCCCCCTGCCATAGAATTTGGCGATATGCGCAGTTCAAATCTTTGATTTTATTCAAAATTAAAGAAATAAAGAAGAATTTGGCATAAACATGGAGTTTATTCCGCGGAAACAACGGCCGTATTCGATTATCACAAACGAGACTAGGGTCACCCGAGTTGCTAGAATTTCAAATCGATCACTGCGAGTGGAGTAAAAAAATAAAAATACTTTGCTCTAGTTATATCGGGGGTCGGTCCTAAGCATTGCTTATACATATTATTAAATTGATATGGCTAGGGTTCTCGATTTCTCTTAATTTTGAATAAAACTAATGCTTTGCACTGTGCGTTCCAGCAAACTCAAGGCTATCAGGGCTTTGTTTACCTATAACCGGAAGTGGCCTCGTTCTCGCGAAATTAGGACATGCCCATATAAGGCCAAACCGTGTTATCGTGTATTATTATATCCTTTTTGGCCATTTGCTGGCCTCCATTTTCCATTTTTTTCGCTGTGTTTTCCGGTGTGGTGGTTTCAGCGGGTTCCCGTGCTCAGAGGTGTCCCTCGCTTCTGCGCTGCTTCTGCGCATGCGCGGATTTCGCATCAACTCGCATCACCCGAGACACTTATTGGCGCATGCGCACATCCTACAAACTCGGGTCGAATAATCGAATACGCTTCTCCGCGCTCGGGTGGACAATCTTTTTTTTTTTTTTTAATAACCGATAAAAATACAGCAAAATAGGATTTAAAGTATTTTATGATGGCCCAGTTTACCTATATTTCCATTTAATTAATCTAAGTTATTCTTTTTATGCACATGGCACGTGTATTTGTCGACTCCACTCGCCGTGTTCTATTTGAATTTCTGACGACTCGGATGACCCGAGTCGCCCGGGTAGTTTTAATCGATTACGGCCATCCTTATTAGATTCTGACGCATGCGCAGAAGCGAGGGACACCTCTGAGCACGGGAACCCGCTGAAACCACCACACCGGGTTTTCCTCATTTCCCGTCATGTGACTGTTTAATCAAACCCACCACTTGGTGCGCTGGCTGTTCTCTTGGTTAAATGGTTGCTATATTATATGTATAAATGTATATATATGAATGTGAAAGATGTGTGATGATGGCGATGATGGTGATGATGCTGATGATTGTGAAAGTACAACATTTGAACACTTTGACTTCTGGATACTGAATGGTTTATTCCCGACCAGGGCTCACTGAACCGCCAGCTAAAATTTCCTAGCCACACTGCGCTCAATTAAGCGCACGGGATGCGAGTGCGATTGGCTTGTCATCTTGCATTAACACGGCACCCAGACCTGACTGACAAGCATCTACTTGAATAACGATGGGTTTCTTGACATTGTAATACAACAACACAGGAGCAGTTCTTAACTTTTCCTTCAATTTATCAAAAGCAGCTGTTCGGTTTGCCAGTGCCACACGACATCCTTAGCAAAGAGTGTGCGCAGTGGTTTGGCAATCTCGGACATGTTAGGTATGAACTTGTGCACATACCCAACCATGCCCAGGAACCTTTGGACGCCTTGTTTGTTACGCGGCTCTGGCATATCTACTATTGCTTGTATTCTGTCTGGATCAGGCTTCACACCCTTTTAATATTACTGAATGCCCAGCCACGTTTGGGACACCAGATAATACTACAGAAACTCTCCCCTTCATATCACTTGTCTATCAACTCATTAACCAATGCTAAGGAAGAATGAAGACAAGTCACACAGATAAACAGTGGAGAAGTTGTGCTTTAATAACACCAACTCCTGTCCACCTACCAGTGACCTATCATCCACACCCCTTGCCTTCTAGCCACACAAAATCTCATTACCACTTTAGCCTCTATAGAAGCAGTGCCTACATCCCATGGGACAGGAGTCCTATGGCTGTGTACACACTCAATTGGAATAGATGAATTTTGATAGCATCAGGCAGAGTGTCTGGGGTTCCTGCTCAAGAGTAAGTGTGTCTCACTCAAGAGCCAGGAGTAGAGTGATCTCTCTTTAGTGTGTCTGAAGCAGAATCTAGAATAATGATCTCAGATTTGAGGCTAGTCTGGTCAGAGGGCCAATGGGATGCAGGTGACTGGGCAGTCCACAGCCAGCCAATCAGGCACCTCCACAGTCAGGGTGGGTGGCACCCTTCCCCAGTAGGGGTGGCTGTCACTCAACCCAGCCGCAGGTGGTGCCCTGTGTGTATATACAAATTAGGCTGGTGTGCACACCCAGTGGTCATGTAGGGACAGATAGCTGCATACAGTTACAATAGATCTCTGTTAAAATGGTCTTTTCTCCAATTGCACTCTTTAGGGATGCATAGAGAAACATTTCAACAATCATGTACTGAATCTCATATAGGAACATTTCTTCATTAATCTCAGGCATAATATATGAACATATATTGCTCACAGCTTATATCATTGTTGGAAGGGAAGGTGAATGGCAGGTGAATGGCAGCAGAGGGAGAGGGAGACCAAGAACATCATGGTTTACACATATTTCACAGTGGACAGGCTTGAATTATTCACAGTCTATCAGAACAGCACACCATCGGGACAAGTGGAGAACCATTGCATCCAACCCGCGACTAGAGGACGGAACTTTTGATTGATTGATTGATTATATCATGTCATAATGCGAGTGGGATATTATTACTTTTAGTTTATATAACATAGTCCCCACTCCATCGCCCAAGAATAATAATGCTGTCTGCCAATATCTAATTCTTAACTGAAAATCCGTATATTTTTACACCCTGCTGGGTAAGTTGATGACCTACATACTTTACTGTGGTTTTGCATAACAGAGATTTTGTCTCGTTTAATTTGAGATTAACCGACCTAGCTCGGTCCAACATGGCCTTGAGCCTCTCCTTGTGCTCCTCAACCGTTGACCCATATACCAAAATGTCATCTGTGACTATCCCGATACCGGGTAGATCGCCTATGACACGGTGTATTTCCTGAATAAAAGTGTCACCGGCTGTTTTGATGCCAAAAGGCAGGCGGGTGTACCTGTACCGGCCCCACGGAGTGTTAAACGTGCACAGATGCGAACTTTCTTCATCTAACTCTATTTGCCAATACCCTGTCATTGCATCCAAAACTGAGAAATATTTCGCATCTGCTGTCTTGGCAATAATTTCGTCAATTGTTTTGGTAGGGAAAGGCCCTCTCTTTATCGCTTTGTTCAACTTAGTCGGATCCAGACAAATCCTTATCTTATTTGGCTTTTTTACGATAGTTATGGAATTAACCCACTCGGTAGGTTCATCCTGCTCAACTAGTACACCTAACTCTACCATGCGATCAGGTTCACTACATACTTTACTTTGAATAGCAAATGGGATCCTTCTAGGTGGATCTATAACAGGTTGTAGTTGTACAGATTTATCAACATGAATGACAGCATTTGCTTTGATAAGACCTAACCCTTGAAACACGTCTCTGTATTCGCTTACCAGCTGATCAGCCCGGGTGCTGGGACTGTTGTTCGGCTTGGAAATGTTCATTGGCATGGCAGAATGCACCTCATCAACCCCCGCCAGCAGGTTCAATGTCACACAAGCCTGTTTTCCCAAAATAGGCTGACAGTTCCGCACAACTTGGAACCAGAACTTTCTGCCGTTCACGTCAACCGACGCCTCCCCCTCAGGAGTGATCCGATGTCCCGAGAACGTTACCAACGAACATCTGATGTTCGTCAGCTCCCCCGGAGCAACTCTGTTGAAGACGTTCCTCGGAAGCATGTTTGCCTCCGACCTGGTTTCGAGCTTGAACTTGACATGGCGACCGTTCACTCGGACGGTCGCGTACCACAGCTCGGCATCCTGCTCGGCACCGCGGTCAACAGTACCG